>JAPSES010000144.1:20262097-20272733 GCA_029822895.1 Maxillicosta whitleyi
ATGTGTCTTGAAACACTTATATTCTGTGCACAAAACTGAGACTCAAACAAGATAAGACTTGTAATCATAACATTGATCCAGAGAGTTGTTAAAAAACACTCCACAGGGCCTAATCGAAACCAATTTTCAATTCAAGTTTTCAGAATTTCAAGAAAACACCTTTTTAGTATGGTTTTATGGCTTCAAACTGTGTTATCCAACTGGAGTCCCGTGTAGCTGTGGTTTTGTGTCTCATCATGACACAAAAATGTAATCATCCATTCATATAAGCTCAAATGTGTTCAATTGAGATATGTATTGAGTTGAGCGTCTGATTTTTGACATAAAACATAGTTGAAGAATACAGTGTAACAATGAATTGCAATGTTGCAGTTCTAATACAAAACAAGACGCAACTAAACGGCTAAAAGAAAAAAAAGTCACTCAAGAATAAAAATGTAATTTACGAATGTTTTGCAACGACCCTCCATTAAAGCTAACTTAATAGCACCTTGTGAAAATGATATCTATGCCTGCTAATTTTTCCCCCAGTAAAAGAAGACATCAGGATGCTGTTTGCAGTCTGATTGTGTTCATATGCAGAGATCTCACAGGGCTACAGGCAGAACACACAACAGAAAGTATGTTAACAGGTTGGAACTGCACATAAATCTGGATCTCCCTGCTCTGTTCTACCTTTGTCACTGTGCGCTTGGTTACAAAGTAATTTGCAGATCAATGGGTGTGCTCAAAATCACTGCCTGGCTGCTGCGATTTCAATGTGTCCTATCCTGTTGCCAGCGGGCTTTTATTATAAGAAAACCCCACAAGGATAGATAAAACACATACCCTTGGAGGTCATTTTTATTTTTTATTTTTATCATCACAGGCACTGAAATCAAAAGCAGACGGAGAGAAACATCACTCCTGCAAAGATTTCATGCTGAGTGTTTTGTTGAGCAACAGACTAAAACAAGCTACTGAGGGCAACACATAGTCTGAGATCAGTCCTTATAAAGTGGACAAAGTACGTCTGTCCATCATAATATATGTCATGTGATGCAGGACTCAATGGTGTTCAATGATCAGTTTGCTGACAGGAAGGAAGGGTGTCTCCATCTAAGACTTCCTGTCCCGCTGTGTGACTCAGTGTCACCCCTTGTGCCATTTTTTCCCCCTTTTTCTCCCTCACTCTTCCTCTTTCCTCCCGGGCATGACTGATCCTATCAACACTTAAATCTCTCATCCTCATTTTTCTTCATTTAGCCTTTATTGAACCATCTGTCCAGGTTGGAGTCAGTCAATATGTGATCGACTAGCTGCTTGTTTCACTTTCTAACATATTTTATCTGTTTCGTTTTCCGCTGTAATTTTCACTTTGGGTTATTTTAATAAAACCCAGAGACAATCATATCCAAATGAAACCCCATCAGTCCTCAGGTTAATTACTAAAACAGACACATCTCTCCTTATTATCTTAATTGACTCTCTTGATCCTGTTAAGAGCCTTTTAATTTGGAACTGTGAGTTGACTCCAATCATAGTAATACTGATTGATATCAGGGAGGTTTATTATCAAGGGTTTATCTGCTGAAATGAGATGTGATCCGATTAAAACAACAGCTCGCCTCGGAAACAAGCGGAAGAATTATGCTCTGAAGAGACAGAAATGTTGCACATAAGCTAGAGATAAAGGAAGAGTGGAATAAAATAGCATGATGACATAGAGGAGGCCCTGCTGTAGGTCTGTTATTTAGGCTAATGTCATTAGTGTCACCGTGCAGGCAGATCATATGACACACACTCATTACGGCTCTTTATTTATTTACTCTGACACACACACACACACACACACACACACACACATAAATTCCACCATGTCACATATCCTGTAGAGTTAGTTTCCTCGCCCCAGCCTTGAAGCCAGACAAATGACTATCCAAACACACACATGCACATGGATTCACGCAGATTATGCCTTTCCTAGAGTGTGTCACACATGAGCGCACATCTCTGAATGCTCGTAACATGCCGCCGTCCTCCTCCCCCTCCTTGTCCCTGTTTTTTTTTTTTTTTTTTTTTTTTTTTTATCTTCTTCCTGTCCATAGATCTAGCCTTTGGGGCTTCACTTCTCATGTCATCTTCGGGTCTGTAAGCCTCCAGACCATATGGACACTGAAGGGCTTAGTGGACCTCCAGCCAGCCCCCACACCCCCCTCGGAGGGCCTGCTGTTTGGGGGGAATTCAGGGGCATCTTCTCATTTTTTCAGCTGCTTCAAACTTCCTGTTAGGAGAAGGAAAAGAAAGTCAGTGAGGTTGTTGTCCATATGGCACCTTACTTTCTCATTCCTGTCTCTATTTACTTCAACTCATATATGTTAGCAAACGTAATACTTAGCTTCCCACTGCACACTTCTTTTGTTGTGTACTTACTATTTAGTTTGTGCTCTGTGAATCTCTGTGAAGCAGAAATGGCAGATGGCTCTGTCCTACTCACCAGTCACTGTGTCTTGCTCCTCTTCTTCTTCCTCTCTATCACTTTTCCACATGCATGTCTGTGTGAGTCTTCATCTCTTTGTGTGTGTTGCTTTAGGAATATCTGCTCCGTGGACCATATGGTACAATACTGCCTGCTGGGCAAAGATAAATCCCGCATGTAAAGACAGCAGAGACACCAGACACACATGCTTCACACAATTAGCCCAGCCTCGGTATCATTTATTTGTGTTCTGCATTGTAATTAGTCTGCACCTTCACGTCTACTGTTGTATAACAGTGATACCCAACAGGCCTGTCTTGTGTTCATCTGTCAGTCTCTTTGCTCCCGTTACCGTCCTCCCTCCTCTCCTCTCCTCCTCCTGCTATGTCTCCCTTGCTGGTCTGCTCTCTACCTACCTGCCTATACTTGTTTACATCACATGTTTTCCATCTTCCACCAAAGTAACTTGCCCTGAGCTTACCTGAGTCATCCAACCTTTCCTGAACCACCATGCAGAAGTCACTTCATACCATCTACCCACACATCCAGCCACTCATATGGAAGTTTGTCTGTCTACTTTGTCAGTTTTCTCCCTCTTAGACAAGTACTGTATGTGTCCTTGCTCGCTCTTAGTCTTGCAAGAACAACACCAGTTCCAGCTTAAATGTGTATTCTTTATGTGGCTTGAATCTAATTTCAGACTGATCTCAAGAAGGTGCATTGTATGTCACACTAGTGATATACATTCACATTTTTATCCTTCCGTGTGTCAGTGTATGCCAACATCTCCACTTTCCATATCCATAAACCCTAAACCTAACCGCTGCTCGCTAATCGTGTGGTATTTGACACAGTATGTGGAAAGCTTATAATGTGTACAGATAACACGCTAATTAAAAGTGGTGTGTTATCTGTAAGCAATTCATGATATTATGTTGCTTATTTTGATAGTTTCTGCCCTCATCCTACCTCTGTTATTAACACTGTCCATATTAACTGCTAAAAGGATGTCAGATAAGACAGGACGGCATGCAGTTACACAGATTTTATTCATTTTACAGGGATATTGAAGATGAAAGTTAAATTTATGTTGCATCTGCCGCAGTTAACAAACAAGTTTCCTGGTTTAACTTTCATAGACCATACTTGTGGTTATGTGCTTATGCAGTTTTCCTGTACAGTGCAGTGTTTTTACCAACATCCCAGGTGCATATACTTGTACTTATTTATCAATAGCAAGTGGTTTAGATCATGAGCGTAAACTGTTTACTTGTGCACAGCCTGTGTTCACAAACCCCCCACATCAGAGTACAGTGTTACAGATGAACAGATTAAAAAAAAATGGAGTGTCATCATCCAGAGTTATTATGTGTACACTGTTTTTTTTTTTGTTTTTTTTTTAGATATAAATATACTCCATCTAAGTTCATTATTAAATGGGACTTTTGTTCTTTTAAGTAAGGAATTTAACTTAAAAAAAAAAAAGTATATGCATACATGTTAGAATTTGAAAAGAAGTACACACATTTAAAATGCACAAAATTGCAGGAAAAATATAAAATAGTGACGTAGTCAGTATTTTAGACTAAATGAAACCAATTACAATACAAATATACAGTATATAATTAAAAGTATAGTAGGACAATGTATGAACCACATATAAATTTTATATTTTGAGAAGAAATATACACAGTTGGAAGTTAAATAAGACAAATTAGCAGGAAAAAACAAACTTTGATGTTGTCTTTTAACTTTATTCTTATAGGGTTGGCACCAACCCATTTTAGTTTTAAATGCATAAATGAACCACATAAATAATACAAAAAAAAATTTTTTTTCACTAAATTACAAAATGCTCTGGTTGAAATCAGGACTTTTGTGTTGTTAGGGTTGGTGTCGACCCAGTTATAAAAATAATATTATAAAACAATAATTAGAGCCAAAACTGAAATCATACGTACACTGACAGCCAGCTCCTGTCCCAATCATGTGAGCTTTTGAGGATTTTCAATTTGCTTTGTTATCCAGTTTACCTGCACAAAAACAACACAAGCAGACGGACATGTCCAGACATGTCAAGTCAATTCAGTACAGAGTTTTGGTGGCTTAGAGTACACACTGAGGGGTATACTGACAAAAAAAAAAGGTCCAGAGGCCTGCAGAAAAAAACATTAAAACCAATATTTTCATGGAAAAGGAAGTCTAACAAGATAAAGAGATGAGAAAAAAATTGAATGATAGATAATAGTTTTTAGTGCATTTTACAGCTGATTTAAGACATGGATCAAAACTGACCAGATAACATGAGAGATGGTAACAGAAAGCGAACACAAGAGGAAGATTAACCCCTCTGTGGTTGTCTGTCTGACTGTTTTCTACCTGCACAGACTTGCAGCAGAGCCAGACTGGATAAAAAGGGAAGGTCACTGTAATCAAAGTACTCCAAAGCTCCCACGCTTCTCCTCCAGTGAAGCCTTTTCTCTCAGATTAGGCAGATCACATAAAACCATTTACCTCAGTGTGTCTGTACACTGGGGTAAACAATGAAACACGCTGTTTTCTTTACAAGCACAGGGGGGGGGGAACAGATTGTAAACCCCCCTGGCACAAATCCTCCACCCCCACTGCATCTTGTGCCACAGTGTCTGCTGACTGTCGAACGTGGTAACATGGATGAGGGCACAGCTGGAAGAGAAATGAAAAAGACACATACAAAGAGAGGGGAGGTGAGAGAGATGAGGCTGGTTAACTGTTTTCAAGCGTTTTTGATGTTTTTCAGGCAGTTACAGGGATACAGGCAGAGATGAAGGTTAACGATAAAAAGACAGGCACAGGAACAAAAGCATTTAGTAATGAAACAGAATTTCAGAGGTAGCAACTAGCTTAGTCACCATGACAACAACACACTTAAACCAGCATTTAATTGGTGCTGTCTGCACTTGTCTGTTGTATCTCCATCTCCCTCTCTATACAGTATATAATTACTCTCTGATTTGTGGGTATCATGTACCAGCACAGACATGCCTATATATCAATGTCATTAGTTTGTAATGTAACCCTGCAATATGGATCATCTTACTGCAACAACCACAACAGATTAACTTGTACAGTTTTTGTCACCACAATGGTAACTTCACCTCAAGTGTAAAGGTCAAGACCCTCCATATAATTATATATTTCTACGACCAAAAGTGCTAAAATTCTGCCACAGTCTCCATTAAAAACATTAAAAACACTGTGCTACTTTTATGGTAGTTCCCAAATTAATTTTTCTCTCTATCTACTCTTTCTTGAGTGATTTATCGCATTTATTCTAATAATATCCTCAGTATTTTGTGCTTTTTCAGTGAAAATCAGGTATTTTACTATATTTAATTTACTGACCTTGTAGATGTTGTAATATTAATATTAAAGTTGTGGGTTATTATATGAAAAACAGAAAAAAACTTAACAAAAAGTGTATATTTCAGTAAAACATATCATTAACTGAAAATGAACCAAGTGAGTCTATACACTGTCATTGATCGAACTCAATGGGTTTTACTGGTGAATGAGTGTTGTAGAAGATGATGGTGTTTCCACATTCACTACAGAGCCTCTGAACGTCCAAATGAGTCACATCTGATGACCATGAAAGATGACAAACTCCATTTTACACCAATTATTTACATGGATAGATAAGATTAATGGATCAGCATGTATATTAATCATTTTAGATAAGTAGATGTTTAGGTTGTCAGCGGTTGTTTATTGGTTAAAGTTGAGGGTTATTATATCAAAAACAGAGAAAACTTAAGAAAAAGTGCATTTTTCAGTAAAATATGCCATTAACTGAACATTAACTAAACCAATTTACATTAAATTATTACTTTAATTGGAAACAGCATAATGCAACAGTTTTTTCAGATAAATTTATATTTATTCTTTTTATATATAATGTCCTTTTCAGTGGATTTTTTTTTTTTAAGTAAATCTGTGGAATTTTTGTCTACTACAGAGAACGAAAATGAATTGCTGGGTCTCAGGAGGATATTTTTACCTAACTTAAGTCTTTTTTCACCATTTATTGTAATATTATCCATTTGATTTTGAGTTTTTGTGGTGTAAATGATATATTTTCCTATATTTAATTCATTGTTCAGGTAGATGTTCATAAAAGCTTAGAATACATTCAAAGGTTATTTTATCAGTAACAAAGAAAACTGAAAAAAAAGTAACTTTTTTTTTTTTTTTTGTGTAATCTATCATTAACTGAACACAAAAACAAGTGTGTCCATCCACTGTCATATGTCATATGTTTATCAAACTCCATGGCTTTACTGGTGAATCAATGTTGTAGAAGATGATGGTGTTTTCATGTTCGCTACGTACCCTCCGAACGTCCACATGGGTTATATCTGATGACCATGAAAATATGAATAACTTGTATTTTACACCAATTATTTAAACGGATTAATAGGTTATAGGTATTAAACAGTTTATATCAGTAGATAGACACCGATGATGTTTAGTCCACTGGATAAGACCAAAATATCAGGGCAATCATTCACTTTTTCACGAAAGCACTAAATTTTGCAGACGTGTAGAATGTGCCCATACCATCATTTTTTTTAGGTGGAGACCCCTGGTGACCGCCATCTTGGATGTCATTATGGCCGCCTTCTGATACCTATCTTCTGTAATAACTTCAATACTATGACAGATAGAGACAAAATTCCAATGGATAACCCTATGTTTCTGGGGCCTGGCCATCCACTGGAACCATTGTCAGATGCGGCAGAGGTCTGCCATCTTGGATTTCAAGATGGCAGCCTTTATATAGCAATAACCCCAATAATATGATAGATAGAGACCACCAGGGGGCTCAGATTTTTGGGGTCCAACTCAAAAAATGATGGTATAGGTCCATTCTACACATATGCAAAATTTGGTGCTTTCCTGAAAAAGTGAACAATTGGTTGCCTGGACTAGTTTGGGTCTTTATAGGTTAAGCTCATGCAAGGAAGATAGTCTGTAAAGACATTTGGAAATGGTGTCAGGACAGGAAGGATACATGTTTGCACTGGCTTGAAGTTGCATGTAAGCGAGTGTCATGTTCCTTTCACATCCTACTTTACTCCTACAAATTCTTCTTATTACACACTAGAATAGTACTCTGCTTTTCAACCCATTTAACTCTGGATCCTGACCTCTCAGTTTGGATTTGAATGTATCACCTCCAGGCAGCCTTTGTGTAGAATTTCCTGTTCAAACTGTGATAAAGATAAAAAAAAATTTGCGTATGCTAAGAAAACAAGCAATTAGATTTAAAGCCATCAGGACCGGCTTGTTGAATAGATATTGTGACGCTCAGGTCTGATTCCAGGCTTGTGCGTGAAATTTAAGACTGTAACAAAAACAAAACAAGAGGGAAAAAAACAGGGTGTTGTCAGTTGTGACATTTTGCTTCAAGCGTGACTAGTTTTCTACCTCGGTCTAATCATTTTTTTCTTGAAGTTTCAGTGTCAGCATTTGATGTAATAACTGTTCTAAGGCCTACAATGTCCAAAACATTTGGGAAAAGCGATGAAGAGATTTGAGAGCGAGATAAGATGAAGGTACCATGTTTGGCAAATGGTAATTTACTGTTTCGCAAGGTGCAGAGCTCAGAATGTGTGAATGTGTCTCTCAGGCTCCCCACAGGTTATTTGTCTATTTTCAGAGAACTGTAGGCGGTAAAGAGCAAGCGTTCAAGCCAGGACAGGATAAAGATTTCTCTGAAGAATGCAACAGCTGCAGTCACAGCAACATGGAAGATGATAGAGGAAAATAATCAAAGGTTCAGAGGATTGACGGGATGAATGGATAGAAAAATACAAACAAAAAATAAGTTGTTACTGGCTCTTGTTTTGATTATGAAGCAGTGATCTAAACTTTCTTATTATTTCCCCACGGTGTGCAGCTTAGTGCAATTTCACAGAAAGAAATGTAGAAAAATGAGTAGAAAGTAGCAGCCGTTTATCAAAAACATACAGTAGGTGTTTTGATGTAAAAACACCCAGACTCAGCTGTGCATTCCTGTGAAGTGAATTCATTCCCCATGTCTCCTGGGGCACACACACCAACACACATTTTCCCTCTCTCTTTACACACACACACACACACACACACACACACGCACATGCACATCGCAGAGTTTTGTGGCTGTGTCTGAGCCTGCAGTTGATAAGATAGGGTTGGGTTGCACGGCTTGCAGGCAGATACTATTGTAGCCGTTGACAGGAAACTGAAACAGGGTGGGATGGAGCAGCTCAATCTACATGCCGGTTTGTGTCCATGTGTATACAGTGCTTGTCTGAACGTTTGCCCTCTCCTCCTTTCAAACGCTGGCCAAATGGTTTCCCAAATTTGCTGTTTTCCCTCGATGAATGCTTCTTCTCACTCCAGCGCTGAGTGAGGCTCTTGTGCTCTGTGTGAATGAGTGTCTGCCCCCCAAAAAAGGAGTCAAGATAGAGGCACCATACTGTAGGTCAGTCTGCATTCTGCCATTTGGCCACCAGACGGGACAGTGGGGCGACTGTACTAGATGGCACTATTGTATTCTGGTGAATGAAGGCCCTGTCATAGACCCACAAACACATTAACCTGATGTATATGGCTCTGTTTTCCATCCAAGTTGCCAGGGTTCAAGTGTTGTACTGTGGTGTTTTCAGTTCTTTCACAAAAACAGTGACAAAAAGTTTTGTAGATTGTGTTACATGTTTATGCATTAACTTGAGCCTTGAATGTGCTTTACTTCTAGGATAAATACACTCCGGCCTGGTGGATGTATGTAAATAAAATGAATGCATTATCTAGTTTATAATGGGACTGTTGTTCTCTCATGTTCTGAAACGAGTTTGGAACGAGCTTGGAACATTTTGTATGTCTTAAGGTGGATGAAATGTTTGTCATAAGATAAGATAAGATAAGATAAGATAAGATAAGATAAGATAAGATAAGAAAGGTCTTTATTAGTCCCACAAGGGGAAATTCCAGATTTACAACAGTAAAGCACTCAGGGACCACAAGAAAGTCCAAAATCCAAAATAAAGACAACTTCAGAAAAGTTGTATATACTATTTACAGCTGTGTACATGCTGATCATGCCATAGGTTGGATAAGGATACAGTTTATTTGATGGTTTATTGCACAGAATTATCATAATTCTAACTAGACATAGGTATTAAATACAAACATCCTAATATAAAACAAACCATAATTAATTAATAAATCTAAAAGATAAAGTAAATAAGCCAGTGGTCAATGCAACTGAATTATCAACTATTCTGTGCTAGAGTTGGAACAGATCATATCATTTCTCATTATATAACATGACATTACAGTGGGAACAAAATGAGCACAAAATACTTAGCAACAAAGAGTGACTGTGAGGAAATCTATGGGTAAAGTCCTTGTGTTAGACTGAGAATAAGACTGTCTTTAATGTAGAGGAGAAAACAGTGTAATGTTTGGTAAATCTTAAAAGCTTTGTCTGTTTCATCATGGTGCAAAAGCTTCATTTAACTTTATAAATATCTAAATAATGTACACAACGTTCCACCAGATATAAGGTCAGGTATTTGAATGATAAACCTCAAACATCAGAATGAATTAGCATACCTCACAGTAAAAACAAGGAAAGGAATGCCCACTCATCAGACAAAGCAAATATGTGACAGTGAATATGGGGATGTGTTTATTCACTGTAAACCCCCACCCCCACCCCTCCCTTTGGTGGAATGACTCCACCACCACTTGCGTTTCACCACTAAACTGAACTGTGCCTCCTGTTTTACATACAGTTTTGTAATTCGGTTTGAGATGTGAAGAGCTGTCGGTAGGTTTCCATTAGTCTGCGGGGGTCACTGTCAAATAGCTCGTCTGGCAGCGGAGGCTCTGTTTGCAATGTGCCATCTTTAAAAAGAGGGAGATAAAGGAGGGGTTAGTGGAGTGTGGATGGTGACTCAGAGTGTGTAGGAGCAGGAAAAATAGATTAGAGTTCTCTGGACCTTCAGGCTTTTTATTTTATCTTGTATTGCCAAACAGTGAAGAAAGATACAGAAATAAAGATGAGACATGCTACAAATCTATCTATCTATCTATCTATCTATCTATCTATCTATCTATCTATCTATCTATCTATCTATCTATCTATCT
>JAPSES010000144.1:20285244-20296938 GCA_029822895.1 Maxillicosta whitleyi
AGAATCCCTAATAACAATAGCAAATGCACAGCAAATACCTAAGGACAAACTAAAAACATGCATATCACATTATATATTCACTCTTACACTAATATTTAGTGCAACCTCCCTTTGCACTTAACATATCTTAACAGACAAAATAAGATTTATTTCATTAATTTTCTGTTGTTTTATACCTGACATGTGTTAAATGAAACATTCAACATGTCAGATGCTTCTGTTTGCTGCACTTCTTGTCATGGGGTCAGAGGTCACACTAAATAGTCACTTCAACCTTTATTTTTTTAAGGCCATGCATATATTTCCTGTATTTTCGTGCTGTACCTGAAGAAAATAGAAGAAGAAATAAATATGTCTGTATGTACCCTGCAAAAACAACAGACCTGATGTCTGCTGAGGATGTTTACACATCACATGTTGGATGTAAAAAGACATCAAATAAAAAGCACATAAATTACACTTACGTTAAGCTTTAACCCTGATTTATGACAGTGTGCGTGTCTCTCTCTGTCTGTGTGTGTGTTCCATTTCTCATGTGTGACCAGTGGTTTTGATATGGATACACATGGCGCCCCCTAGCGGTCAAACAGATGAGTGCACTGGTGCAAAACAACCACACGGTGGCGGACTGTTCACAGAAACCGACTGTGAAACTGTGCTACCTGTTGTGTAAGGTTTAGCATCTGTTGTGGAATTTTTGTGACTAATCTGTGTCACATTTTTTTTAGAAAATTAACGAGGGCTGTTATTCTCCAGGCTGTTATTGACAAATACTTCTGTCACACACAGAATTTCGCAATAAAAATGTTTTAATGATTCTTAACCACAAGTTGCACAACACATTGCTTTTGCATAAGGGACGGAAAACAATAAATCTATCATGATCCTCTAATGATTTAAATACGTCTCATCCATGATGATATATTGTATCAGCATGGATGGAATGGTTTATCCTCCACCAGAGGAGCTTAAACGCATAATAATAATAAAAAAAACCTTAATTATACATATAAGTAAACACGTCTCCATAGTAGGCCTACCTCTGTGGAGACGTGTTTACTTGTATTTATAATTAAGGTTTTTTTTTTTCCTGGAAAGATAAATTTGTGGTTAAACGAATAAATGTTTGTCTTTCATTGTTTTCTGTCTGCTGGTCATGTCACAGTGTTGCGTGGGCTTGTTGCAGTTGCGCCTTTAAACACAGTGTGGCGCAAAACATCAACAGGTAAAAACAGAAACTCCATAGAAATAACACGTGCAGGTGGTTGTCCTATCAGCGTTTTATTTAATTTGTAATTTAGTTGAAAAAATAATAGACATCGACCTTTGAGCCACTTAAGAGCTCTTACATGAATATAAATGTCTGTGGACTCATGTTGTCACTTTAAAAAAATGCGTAAAAGTTCCACTGATCCGCCCCAGAGTTAAACCCAAGGAAACCAATGTGATAAATGTTTCAAGAGGTGAGTTCATGAGAAGTTTGGGCTGCTACTACCCCCGTATTGTACCCGCCCTCGCCCTCCTCTCCTTCCTCCTCCTCCTCCTCCTCATGCTCCCGTAGAAACTCCTCCACTCAGCAAAAGCGCATCAGACGCGCTCTCTGTCGCGCACACGAGTTTTCACTCGATCATAGTTAAGTTGGACTAAATGTTAACTTTTTTTCTGCTACAGAATATTGTTTTCAGTCATAAATCAAGATGGCACAATTGTGGGACAGAACATCAGATTAGAGGTAAGTTTCACCTAAACTTTTTTCCTTTATTTTCTACGTTGTTCAGGTTGGTGTAAAGTGCTGCCGTGCGTCAGTTACGTAGTGTATTTTGTTAAACAAATGCGTAGTTCTACAATTAAAGATACAAAGGGTCTTAATTCAGCGTTTCCCCCACTTTTTTCCAATTTGTAATATTACTGCTCACAACCTACTAAATCTTTGTTCTTGTATTTAGGTCATTTCACAACAATGACCTTATACAAAAGACTGTTTTCAGCTGCTTTAACTCCTGTTTTGACCAGTCCAGCAGCTTTTAATTCCACTTCTGCAGTTAATTCATGTTAATGAGTAAACGGTGGGAATGTGGACAGTGCCCTGAAGCTTTTGGTACTGATTGGTATTCCTGCCTTTTGTTTACCCACAGGCTTGGGATCAGTTCTCTACAGGACTGCAGTGTTTGTATTGTGACATTGTAACCTGTAGCTTTGAAGCTGCTCCCTGCACAGATAACAAAGAGGATACAGACGTTAAAAGGACCATGGATATTGGCAATGATGTGGATTTGTCCAACAATAACATTACTCCTTTGTGGAGGCGGCGCTCTGATAACTGTAGGGGCCCCCAAGACGCCAACAGACCTAAAGCACGGCCCCTCAGTTACCACTTAAATGGGGTCATGACAACAGACTTTCCTGTGGAGGATAAGTGTTCCTTTACTTTGAGCCAACCTGCTGAGAGACTATTGGTTACACCCACCTGTCCTGGAAGAAACACTACAGTGCTAAAGCATGTTCTGCACAAACCCTCCAGGAAATCCAGAGTTGTGCGGAGCATCAGCATCGGGCATCTTTCCAACGGACGCTTCTCACTGTCCAAATTTAGGTCTGAGGACAGCAAATCTGCTTCACTGGACAATAGAGTGTGTAATGGAGAGTGTGACAGGGGGAAATCCAGTAATGGAGTTTCAGTATGGCCTGAAAAGAAAGGAATGTCAAATCTGTTCAATCTGAGCACACGGAAAGACCAGATTGCATTTGGGACAAGTTCACCTTCACCTCCTCGTAACCGTTCTTCTCCTGTTCCTTCTCAAACCTCAAATAACAACAGCCCCCACCATCATGACCTGTCCTCGCCTTCATCTGCGTCCAGTCCTTCTCCTCTTGGCCGGCGTACCCCGACCCCCTCCCACAGCTCCACTTCAAGCATTCCCTCCCTCTCATCCCTCACGTCCTCAGACCCCCCCACCCCACGCTCCCCGTCTCCAGCAGAACGAGGACAGACGCCACTCACTAAGTCCTCACCCTCGCACATTTCTACACAGGAAACAAGGCCGTCTTCATCTTCCTCTGCCTCACCCACTCCCTCACTTTCCCCGTCCATCTCTCCTTCTTCTTCTTCCATCGTTCTCAGCACCCACAGCCCGGCTGCTCTGAAGATGGGCACCCAGCAGCTCATCCCCAAAGGCCTAGCGTGTGACATTCGGCAGAGCAAAGCATCTCCTGTGGTGACGCAAGGTCAAAGTTTAGCAGGACTCCTGGGATTGGATAGTTCCAAGCGAGCGTTGAAAGCTCTTAGCATGGTGGAGACGGGGGCATACTTCTCTACAGGGGGCTCTGGAGAAGGGGCAGACGGGGACAGTGAAAGCCCAGGAACATTACGAAGAGGCTTGAGGAGTTTCTCGTATAGGAAGGCTGTTGTGAGTGGAGTGGAGATGGAGGTTCCCACTGTGGATCCAAAGGCCCATCGGCTATCTCAGCCTCTTATCAAAGGACTAGATGGAGATAACGCAGCTTCTCCAGTGAGTTCATCATCTCCTCACACTGTTAGCCCAAACAGTCCAACAACACCCAAAACCGCCAGTCCAACAACACCCAAAACTGGGAGTCCTGGAACGCCAAAAACTGTGAGGACAGCAAAGCCTTCGAACACTGGACCAGCAAAACCTTCAAGCCCTGGACCAGCAAAACCTTCAAGCCCTGGACCAGCAAAACCTTCAAGCCCTGGGACCATCACAGGAAAAAATAAAGTGAGTAAACTTGCAAGGATGAAACTCAAGCTGTATGAGTGTGGGTGTTGAAAACATCCTGAAGAGTAATTTAAGACCTTGAATGATGCACATGTAAATGTTCTGCAGATATGGCATTGGTGATGTCAGAAGGATTTATGCAATGAAAAAGTGCAGTTGGATTTTTTAGCTTTTTTCATGTTCTAAAAAATTATGATGCCAAAAGAACCCGTTTATATGTGTGTACAGGACTTAGTCTGACAGTCTGCTGTTGAACTCAGCAGTTACTAAATAATAAGTAAATTTGACCTGATTTATTGCAGCTCTTTTTTTGTTAAATAACTGTTAGTGTTTGCAGTTTCCCAGCTCATTTAGTCACTATCCAGTGTGTGCATTTACATTTTATAGTGTGTGTGTAGACTTTTACAGTGTCTACTGGGAGGTAAAGTTCATGTTGTAAAATTTCAACACATGCGGTTTATTGTGGAACAAATTTATCTGCATCAAAATTAGGACAAAGCCTTACAAGGAAAACAATTAATGTCATTGTTTGGAGACGTGATGTAATACTACACCACGCTCATTACCTGTACACGAGTTATTTCTGTGATGAGGCAGGGGTCACAGAGGGAGAGGTCATAGGTCATCGACAGGTGACAGACGTGCAGTTGGTTTCTGTTTGAAGTGTGTGAATGTGTGTGTGATCCATCAGAGTTTGTTTAAGTTATAACATTTGTATTTTTCAGATAAGCTCAGATAAAAGGAATGTTTTGACCACACAACGAACGTTTGATAGTGAGGGTGAGAAAAACTTTCCTTTTTTGTTCTTCATTCAAGTTTTTGCTCTCTCTCTCTCTCTCTCTCTCTCTCTCTTAAATATTGACTATATCTTTGTGCCTTTAAGCATCTTTGATATCTCTTAAAAACCTGTGCATTTCAGAGGAGGAGCTATATCAGAACTACCAGGAGAAGGCCTTACATAATGACTCGGATGAAGACGCCGATTCCAGAGAGCCCAAACCTGATAATGGCATCGTGGTGCAGTACAGACCCATACGCACCTCCTGGAGCCAACTTAGTGTGGTCAGACATAACACACACACACACACACATACACATAGCTGTGGTATCTTCATTCTTCCTCTTAAATCCTTCTCACTCCCTCTCTACATCTAGCACATATATACACTTAATGCTGTGGCTGTGGAGAGCTGGAATGCTAGCGCTGTGAAGAATGCTGTCATATCCAGTTTGGCTACAGTTCATACCATCCTCCCTCTGTTTGTGCCTTTCTCTGCCCCTCTCTCTGTTTATCAGGGAGTACAGGAGCACTTTGTGTAGGACTATGGTGGTAAGGAGCTGCAGACAGTCAGCCAGACCCACAGGAAGTCTTGGAAGCGCCACTGGGCCTAATGCCAGTGTGTTGGCAAACTTTACAGACTCGTCAGACTGCAAATATGCTTAAAATGCTGCCTCTAGAGAGAAGAACGGCGGTGCTGCATTACATAATAGCGTAAAACGGGACAGGAT
Source organism: Maxillicosta whitleyi (assembly GCA_029822895.1). NCBI lineage: Eukaryota > Metazoa > Chordata > Actinopteri > Perciformes > Neosebastidae > Maxillicosta > Maxillicosta whitleyi. The sequence continues at coordinate 20,290,491 of JAPSES010000144.1, forward strand.
TGTGCTAATTTTGTTTTCTACGCAAGCAATCACATCTGTTTATTCCTCAGGGAGAAAGTGAAGAGATGGAGGTAATTCATGTCAGTTTTGAAATTACTGAGTAGAAAATCGTGCATGAATTTGACTGAATGTGGACAGTTTCTCTGATCTTCTGTGTTAACAGCTAGAAATCTAGTAGAATATGGCTTCAGCACTTTGACCAGAGTAAACTATCAAAACAGCATTTTATTATTTCAGTTTGTGCAGTCAACACATGACCTAATCATCTGTAATTTTCCAGTTGTGTGATGTGTTTCTTAACTTTGTATGAAATGGTTGCACGTCAGTCTTTCATCTTACAGACCAAAACTGGATCTGCAAGTTAACATCACACAAGTCTTTACAACAAGTGTCCTCTCTCCTGGCCCCTCCCTTCCTTTTCTGTACCTGTAGCACCTCTCGTGTCTTTGGCTTGTCTGATGTCATGCTGTGTCTAAGAATTCTAACCTGTAGTTTCTGAGGTTAGACCTGGTGGGAAGCCGGTTTCTGTCATTTTTGTTTTAGGTTTGCCAGATATCGTGCTGTGAAATAATGATACTTAATTGATTGTTTGTCAGTAACACCCAGTGGAACTACAAAACAGGGTAAAGTTCATCGGGCACAGCTTGGCGCATGGTTACCAGCCAACGCAACACCTACTGGCTTAGCAGTGAGTGGAGTGGATTAACAGGGGGAAGTGGGAAGAGCAAATAAAAAATAGGCGACGTGTGGAGCAAATAAAATAGAATAAAAAAAAAAAAACTGTGGTGTTTGGTTTGCTGCAGGTTTGTTTGTTCGCGGTGTTTGCTGAGGGCAGCAGGAAGCCAGAGAAAAGTAAGGCTCCTCCAGAGACAGGTCACCGCTTTGTGCTTTTTTTTTTACCAAAACCGGATGAGAAGCAGGTGGAAGTGAAGACAGATGGCCTCTCAGGATTTCATGTGTGATGTAGTCGTAGTATAAGGTGTATGAGCCTCAAGTCAAACTGGGTATTTCTAGTAGAATATGAGATGGAGGCATACTTTTTTATTTAAGGATTCCTTTCAGCCTAACAAAAGCCACATACTGCTTTTAATTCACAACAACTCCACACCCTGTCCTTTCTTAAGGTCTGCTTTGTTTCCATTTTCTTCGTATTACTCTAGACAAATTATTTCTGCTACATACCAGCACGTACATACACTTTAAAGTAGATGCTTTCAGCTTCAAACTGCTTTTACAAAAATTCGCTCCTAGTTTTGTGAATTTAACTCGACTGTTTGCTAATCTTGCTTGTGTCTCATTCTTTTCCCATTTTCTCCCTTTTACTAAGTACTTTCTTTGTGTGCAGTGACAACAGGCACACAAACACATGCACACAGCCCTTACTATAAATGCCAAGGAGGACCCTTGACCTGAAAAAACATTTCATGGCTTCCAGTTTAACCATCGAAAGCAGATGCCTGCATTTATCTGTCGCTGAACCTCTAGTGTCATTCGGACTTTAACACTAGGTTCAGACTGCAGGCAAATGTGGCCCAAATCAGGTTTATTTATTTATTTTTTCATATGTGATCTGTATCTGATCTGTTAAAGACAGTTCAAAGAGCATAAATCTGACCCAGGCCACTTTCATGTGGTCCTAAATCTGATGCGTATCTGATATTTTACAATGTGACCTCAGTTTGAACAGCCAGGTCGCATTTATCCGACCTTTACGTCATTGAAATGCAAGAAATGTTACAATTTTGTGTCCCAGGAGTTCTTCAAGAGGACTTCAGGGTTGCATTCAGTTCATACTCAAATCTGATAGAAGTCATATTTAATGTGTAATATGAACGAGCACACAAAAACATCAGATTTCACCAAAATAAACTATGCATTAAGACCGGCAGTCTGAATGTAGCCTACGAGGCTCCAAAGATATATTTGACTGTTTGTATTAGTGTAGTTGACAATGTAATTAATTTCAGACACTTGTAGAATTAATTCAAAGTCAAGTAATATCCTGAGTAACACCCACAAAAGTATGAAAATCAAACCTTAATTTGCTTAATAAAAGTTACATGTACAGATAGAAATAAACCCAGAAGCAGAAAACAGTGACTTTGTGCACCTTTCACAGTAAAAACATATTTTTTTAAATTTTAATTTCAGTAAAATTATCCATTCTCAGACAAAGAAAATGCACAATCTGGACCAGATGAAATTTGAGGTTTTCCTAAATCAAAGAGAACTGGTGCAGACATAGAAAATTATAGTAAAACAGAATAAATACAGGAGAGGTGAAGTTCTGGAAAACACAACTCTGAATTAGGTCTTAAATTTGTGCTTTTTTTTGTTGTTGTTGTTTCTGTTTAGGTAAAGAAAAGTGGCCTGTCTGACCGTCTGAGTCAAGAGGAACGCAAAAGACAAGAGGTAGGAATCACAATAACATACAAGCCTGTCCATTTGGTGTCTATAAACTCCTCTAGACCAGTAAAAAAAAAAGCTATTAAAGCAGAGCAGCGGAAAACATCTTTAAAAAAAAACAAATGCAATGCAAAGGAGGACAGATGTAGGAAAAACATTAAACAGATGATTAGTCACGGATGAGCTAATGTTAGAGCTTTAATGTTTATGGCGTGGATTTATATCCCAAAAAATGTGATATAAGCACACAGGTATGTGAAACATGTACATGACCTAGAGGGATGACAAGAACAAGTCCTAAATGGAATGAGTTGCATGTGGGGCATGAAACAGCTAACCCTTCCTCTTCTTCCTCTGTCGTTCTATCCCTTCATTAGGCCATCTTTGAACTCATCTCCTCAGAGCATTCGTATCTACACAGTCTGGAGATCCTGATCCGAATGTTCAAAAACTCTGCGGAGTTAAGTGAGGCCATGACCAAGACTGAACACCATCACCTTTTCTCTAATATCACTGACGTCTGCGAGGCCAGCAAAAAGTAAGTGCCTGTGTTTTAGTATTCAACTGACTTCCTTCTAAAACACATATTGTCTTAGTGCACAGGTGTCAAACATGTGGCCTGGGGGGTCAAAATCGGCCCACCAAATGATCCAATCTGGCTCCTGGGATGAATGTGTGACACTGAAGCAAATAATAACCAAAGATGTTAAAAGGCAGTTTAAAGTGGATCAGACCAGTAAAATACCATCATAATAACCAATAAATAATAAAAACTGCACATTTTTTCCCTTTGTTTTTGTATTAAAAAAAAGTATAATACCACAAAATGGTTACATTTAGAGACTAGCCTTTTATTAAAAATGTGAATAACCTAAAAAAAAAAAAACTGTAAATGAGAACATTGTAAATGAGAAGCTGTTCTCAATTGATTTTACCATAAAACAAAGGTTAAATAAATAACGTACAACTTGAACTTAATGATCTTGATCTTAATAGAAGCATGTATAATTGTAATAATATTCTCCCTGTTATTAAACGTTTTATGTGTTTGTAGATCCAGTGTGATCTGTAAGTTGAGATCCACATGTTTAATTGATAAACTAAGGTGTAATTTTGCTAAAATTGCTCTTATTTTTCTTCAGAATTTTCAAGTTGTTCATGTTATGTGCAAGTTCAGATAGTAGATGTAAACAATATCATTATGGAATTTTACTTTTTTCACTCAAAAACATTGAAAAAAAAAACTTGTAACTGACCTTATTTGTCAGTTCTTCTCCAATTATTTATATTATTTTTACTGGTCCGGCCCATTTTATATCATGTTAAGCTGTATATGGCTAGGGGTGTGTATTGGCAAGAATCTGGCAATACGATACAAATCACAATACTAGGATCATCATATGATATATATCACGATACTGTTAAAAAGGACATTTTTTGTTGGTTGTTTTGCCGTTATTAGAGTTAAAGATCCTGCTCAAATATTCATATTCTATTAGTTCATAACTAACATCATAACATTATCAGTGTGCAATCCCAAGAAAGGAACTAACATCTGCCTCTGACAGTAAAACATGCTTTTAGGATGCTTCAAATAACCATTAATTAATAAGATTTTGGGTAAAATAATAAATAAAATATAAACAATAAAGAAAAACAAACATGAACCGCCTCCATATCTGCATTTGGATAAACACTTGAAAAAAATGATACACTACTTTTTAATATTGATACAGTATCGTGAAGTGAAATATCGCGATATATTGCAGAATCGATATTTTCTTACATCCCTGTCTTAGTGCGTGGACATAAGAGTGTTTCTGTGGTGCTGCTGTAAAATGAGCTCTTACTTTGTGTTACTAGTTTTTGTGGTTCGTGGTTTTACCAATGAGCTACTGTATACCCCCCCCCCATTTACTCACATGTAACAGGCGGTAGACCTCACTCATCATATACAAGGTGTGTCTGCAAGAAACAATTGTGATGGCATTCCTATTCCTCTGGTGGGATGTTGTTTAAACATGCATTTTTCAGACTTTTTTTCTTTTGAAAATCACATGTATTTCTCTTAATGTATGTTATGTATATAAGAGTTTTTGTTGTGCTGATGGGAACCATTTTTCCACAATGTGCTAGTGGCATTTGTGGTTTGAGCAATTGAGCCATATAATCCCTCCTTCATGTCTTACATGTAAGAGTTGGTAGAACTCACTCATCACATGCTAGGTGTGTCTGCATAAATAATGGTGTCCTGTTGTGTGTTGACTGGTTCTTTTTAAATATTTACAGTACTGTGCAAAAAAAAAAACAAAAAAAACAAACAAACATGAACATCTCAGTCTGGTACAATCTTGATATAGGGCTGGGTGATATGGGAAAAAAATCATATCACATTTTTTTCCATTTTTTTTTTTAAAACTAAAGTAAAATTCTTACCAGCAGGTGAAAGCTTTCAAGTTTTAAAAGAGAACACAAACAAAACAGACCATCTTCAACAAACAATCCCAGGGCATATATACATGGGCCGACTGGATAGCATAGTGGTTTACACCGCAGATGTGGAAGGTTGGGCAAGGGAAGGTTTGTAAGTCACTTTGGATAAAAGCGTCAGCCAAATGTAATGTAATGTAACATGGAGGTGTGTTCCTTAACTAGTGTAACTGACTGAAACTGAAAATGAAACTTAACACACTTTGACCAGCTTCTATGCCACACCCTACTCGTCAGTACACCTGGTCACCTGAGTTCTCGGTCAAAATTTCTCCAAAGGGAACACTCGTTATCTCCCGCCGCAGCCCAAACATTAGCATGTGTGCTGCGGCTGCTCTTACGTCTGTGCTTTGCGTCTCAACCTAACTTGCCGTGACTCTAATGTGACTATTTCAGTGCGACACTACTTAATTATTTGGCTGTTCTTATGTCTGTCAAAACATGGATGAATTACTACTATAGAAATTAAATCAAGCATGTCTCATACTATTGAGGAAAAGTTACTTTGTGATATATAGTATTATCATTTTAATGTCCAGCCCTATTCAGATATATGTTAAATATGTACAGCATTAAAAAAAAAAGATTCAGGGAAAAACAGCTGCTATAAAACACAGTGGTTATATGTAGTGTGACGTTTTGCATTAAACATGTTTTTAACCCTTTTGTTCAGACAATATGAGATTCATTGCATTCATCTTCTGCTGTTTTCTACCAGGTTTCATTCAACACATGGAAGATGTTTCTGTTTGTGCTGCTTGTATTTGTTGACAAAAGTCGCACTAAATGGTGACTTTACCCGTTTAGTTTTTTGTGTCTTTTAAGACTGTGCACGTCTCCTGTATTTTCATGTTGTGTCTGAAGAAAAGAGAATGAGAGCCAAACATGAATGCTTGTTTTGACCCTGAAGAAAGAACAAAGCTTAGACTTAGAGTTGGCCTTAGACTTTGGCACAGCCCTGTTGTATTGTGGGTAAGGAGTATTGAGCTGTTTACTGAATGGATGTGAGGGCACACGTTGAAAGACATAGAGCAGAGCCAGAAAGGAAAACTGAGCGAAGCATCAGAGGAGAGTTAATCTAAATTATAGGTACATTATCAGCATCAACATTCCTCTGTGTTGAGGACAGCTGGGGCTGCATCTGTGTGTGTTTCTGCCTCTGTTTAAAGGTGCATTTAGCTGTTTACTGCATGACTAATACCATTCATGTTCAGATAACCATGCACTTCTGAATATCCCTTAAATAGATTGAAGCAGAGCAAAAAACAGTGCGGTAAAACTGTGCTACATCCGGTTATTAGGGGTGTAACGTTCAGGGGTGTAGTGGGCGTGGTACGTGGGGGTACGCTGTGCACCCACTTCTTTCGTTAATATTAATAGCATAATTCCGCATCATTTTTGAGTAAAAAAAAAAAAAACACATAAATTATTACTACTATATTTTTACTGGGCTGGTGGCTTTATGTTTGTACTCAAAGTCAGTTGTTTTTAATAAACGTTCAATAGCCTATGACACCTATGTGTATTTCAGCAAATTGAGTATATGGCTTTT
>JAPSES010000144.1:20317665-20364971 GCA_029822895.1 Maxillicosta whitleyi
ATATATATATATATATATATTGTCCTGATCTACTGTAAGATGCACTCGTCCACAGAACCAGCCGACAACCAAGGTGAAGAAGACACTGAGATTACAAAAGTATCAGGGTGACGTCAAACAAGCCCTGTTTGACTTTTGAAGGTAACAGATGGAGGTCTGGAGCACGAGTGTTGAACAGAGATGGAAAAAGTGGATGTCATTGTGAAACAAATGCAAGGAGAAAAGGGCTGACTGAATTTACCCTGTGAATGTGTAACAGATCACCAGGGCTTAGTGCGTCAGAGGAAATGCAGTTAAGCATCAGCACTCACTTTCTATGCTTTTTCATTCCTTTGTGCATGGCCTTGGTCTACTGTTGGGTATTGCTTTATGAACAAAGTGCCTTCCTTGATAGCATTGCATTATTTCATTTCCTTCCATTTTGCAATTAGTGACTGGGTAGCTCAGTGGTTAACGCCACTGGCTTTGGTGCAGAAGATGGTTAGTTTGAGACCCAGGTGATCCCTTGGGAAACGTTCTTTGTGCTATACATCCCATTAGTCACAAGGGGGCGCAAGTCTCATTGTACCAGTCCCAGCGCAGTTGTCGGGAAGGGCATCCGACATTAAAACCTCTGCCAAATCAACATGCGAAGGTGATTCGCTGTGGCGATCCCAAAAGGGAAAAAGCCAAAAGAAATCATCTTCCATTTTGCAATAGCTAGCAACAATGCACTGTATGCAACCTGCATATATATATTAGCATAGAAAAAATTAGCACTGAATGCTGGCAATAATAATAGCAACACTTTCTTCATAAAGACGAAAGCTGCATAGAGAGACAAAAGGCAGAGGTAGCAATCAGAGGAGACATGAAAGGTGTTATTTTGCAGAATGGTAACATTTACAGAGAGAGACAGCACAAACGGAACAAAGACAGATAGATGGAAAGCAGGAATGTGAAGAGGGGCTACAAAAAGAGCTCAAGAGAAAAAAGGGGAAGGGGAGTGAGGGCGACAGTCAGGAAACTGTATTGACCCGTCCATGCGCTCGACACCACCACCCCCTTACATTGTGTCTGCAAGCTTTGAAGCACAAGAGCCTTTGAGATCGAGTTGAAAGGCTTAGTTTTAATCAAATATTCATTCTGTGCAAAGCCGGCGTGGCAACAACTGCCAACCTTTAACCACTGGCCATTCTTTGCACTCAAAAACACCTTTCGGAGGGACACGCAGAAAATTGAAAAGACACGAAGAGCAAGACAAACTAAAACATTAAAACATGATGCTTATGTAATGGCACTGGCACCCGGCAAAGAAGCAAATGTGTGTATGTTTCCATTTTGTCTGAGAGTACTCACACTAGTTGTTCTCATCTTCAGGTGATAGATGAGCCACGTAAAATTGAATTCAGACTCTTCAGAATTCACCGATTTCGGGTGGATACACACCTTCCCATCAGCCTTTGTGTACACCTTAGCCCTGAGAACAGATGAAATGTTTATGATTCTGACAACTAGCTATAAATCTTGGTAATTATTAAAAATGTCATGAGCTCCACATTGACTTTATAAATATAATATCAGTATCTGAAAGCAAACACAAATGTGATGTATTCTGAACACTTATGAGATGGCACTGATTGAATCCATATGTGATACTAAGCCTCAGTTTACTACAGTGATATTTGCAGGCATAGAGTCACAATAAATTTATGTCATCATTAAGTATGTTTCAACACTGAATGGAATTTTATATATTTTAGAACTTATGTGAAAATCTTTTTTATATGTATAGTGGATACTGAATGGTGTGATATGGACATGTGTCTGCAATAAAGTTTATTATTATTATTATTATTATTATTATTAACAATTAAAACCCTCCTAACACTGTAGCACAAAAAAATATTGAACTGAATTATCTGGTAAAGATTTCATAAAGGTAAAACTATGTTCAAAACTCCTGCATATCAGACAAAACTGACTGCAGGGAAAAAGCTGTTTGTCGCAGACAGCTGTCTGATTTTGCAGGAAAATAAAAAAAAATTCACTTCATCAAACAATGAATTTGTGAAATCATGCAGAGCTGTGGTGCGGACCAGTATAAACTTCTAACTGCCTTGGTATCACAACAGTGACACAGTGAAGATTACTTATGCAGAGAGAACGGCCCTGGTAATTTCACTGAGCAACTGAGTCTAGAGCTGTCACCGAGACGGACAAATAAAAGTGACAGCGCGTCTGCCAGAGTCTGTCTCCCCGTTGCATACGTCTATCATTTGCACACAGGCCACAGCCGCTGCCTATGACAGCCGCCTCAGGGCACTTTCATGATGACTGCAGTGATCAGTGCCTGAAAAGGGCTTGTGTTTTTGACAATCCTCCTAACGTAGTCCCTGTAAGCCTCAGGTAGTCGTTGCAGAGGACTTCCAGATTTCTTTCCTGATAGGTCTGACAAGACGCTAAAACCTCATTTTCTGCCTAAGGATCAATAAAAACGATCAAATTCTCGACACCGCTTTGTGCAGCCTTTTGCCGGATCCGTCTGCTCATGTCTACCTTTGAACGAGCTCAAAGACTTACGGCCTTTTCTTGTTGTAACATGGTCTGATCTTGGCCACCTTTGGGTACAGACCAGCGACAATCACCGCCTTGATTAACTTGTCATTGTCTGGGGAAAAAAGAAAGAATAAATAACCACTATGGCATTTATTGGATCTGTATTACATTTCATTACAGCTCCAAAGTCTGGTTTCAGTATTTATGAATATTACACATCCCATTATCCTATTCACCAATACTGTAGAGCCGAGTCACATGCTACAAGTTCTGCTTTGTTACCTGAGTTGACATTAGATTTGGGGTCTTTGGGGTCCTTGCTGCTGACGAAGCCTACACGCATTAGATGCTCAGCAAATTGACCCTTCATGTTTTGGAGCATCTGGAAGATCAAAAGACAAATTAGCAACAAAGAAACTGCATTTCATTAACATCCTAGATAGAAATCAATGTCAATTTATAATTGCTGGGTTTCATTTTCAAAGCACTTCGATGTATCACTTGAAATCAGACTGACTCACCTGGAGAGTATTGGCAGACAGGAAGTTGTCCCAGCAGTACTCCCTCTCATATCTTGCACCACGCTGTTTCGCATCCTCCCATCCCTAACCAATCGATGGATAGCACATTAAGACTGGATTAACAATTTACACGGCAACAGAGACATGACAGATGTGGAAATTTACCTGAAAGGCATTGACAATAGTCAGGTGGTCGCTCTTGGAGTTTCTGGACAGCACTTTTCTTCTCATGTCTGCCAACTTTTCTTTACCCTGAAAGAAGCACATCCACTCAGAAAACCCACAGCATGTACCGGAGCACATGTGATAAAGCGCACGTGTGTAACTACCTGCATTCATTTTCATAACTACGGACTTGGTGACCTACCAGAGGTATGAAGAAAGGGTCTTTGAAGCTGAGTGAAGCTGCGATGGTGAGCACAGGGTCGAGGCAGCCCAGTAGAGCTCCAAACAGTATGAGTTTCCCAATGTGGGGCTCCACGGGCAGACGAGCCAGATGGATGCCAAGCGCTGTCAGGTTCTCTGCATGATCCAAGGCATTCTGATGCACAGGATTGTCACAAAACCCAGATAAAATGCACACAATGCGAGTCAACATGTTAACCATTATATCTACAATAGCAAAATACAACATTTTTGAGGGTTTTAAACCAGGTGGAAATATCAATGAGAGGTTTTCAGGAGCAAATACTCTATTCTCTTCAAGTATTTGTTTTTTATATTTCTTAGCATGAAAAAATGCAATATTTTTATTTTATTATTTTTACTACAATATTAATAAGTATTCCTTTGTTTCTTTTCTTTATACTACAGCCACAATTCCAAAAAAAGTTGCAACATTCTTATCGTGAATAGGTGTACATGTTTCCTATGTTCTATTGCAAAGCAATATGGCTTAATGAGATAATTAATGAGGTTAGATTAATGAGGTAGATCATTGCATTCTGTATTTAATTATATTCTATGTCCCAACTTTTTTTTGGAACTGAGACAATAAATGGTATAGATTTTGGTGTTCATTACAGATTTGCACTTTTTTTAAGGAGTTGTATTTTGATAAACCCACTTTTATTAATGTCTGGTTCATTTATTTGTGTATTTGGACCCTAAAAATTCATACGGTTTGAATTTGAACCCTCCAAGTGCTGCAAAACTGTCTTTATATCCATTTTGGCAAAAATTAAGTGGATTTCTACAACTCATTCCTTCTTAATTTGTTATGTTTACAACTAGTTGTATCACAAGATTTGCATATATAAGGTCAAGACTTCTGACGAACATTTCTCAGAGTACGCCATAATTGTTTATCAGCAACAGCGGTTGTAGTCTATACTGAAAATATGTCAAAACTTTGAGCCGATTACCTAAAATGTTCAGTTGTTGGTTGTATGAATGAACTCAAGTGGCTGAACAGGACAGAACAGCACAGTCCACAACTTGGAGGGAGTGGTGACGTGCATTTAAAGGGCCAGCGCTCAAAACGACCTTTTTCATGTCATTACTCAGAAATAGGGCAGAAGATGGACCCGTGGAGTTTAATTAATGAATAATTCAGATCCAAGCAGAACATTTACAGTTTAAGTAGACCACAGGGAAATGTTTTAAAATGCATAATTTCATTTTAAAGAACAAAATATCACTCCTTGAAATTTTATTTTCTACTTCGCTCTTTCTTACCAGGTCTATGAGGTTCTTGATGGATAGGTTGACAGCCTTTTCAGTAGGAGGGTCCAGAGATTTTTCCAGAAATCTAGCTATTGAGCCAAGCTTCAAAATCTAGACAACACATATCAGAAAAGGAAATATCGAGATCAAGCATTTAATTTATTCTCTGTTTTTTTTTTTTAAATCTCATTGACAAACATGATTTTGTTCAAGTCTAGCTCAGCAGGACCTAAAGCGTTGACCGGAACCAATTTTGCAAATATCTTTGTTTTCTAAATTGCGTTTCACTGAAAAAAATAAAATAAAATAAATAAAGAGATTTTAAATGCAACGCCAATATCACCCAGTGGGAAACTACAGAGGACATTCGTGTCTGAATAAAAAGGGAGGTATTGAAGTGTTTGTGTGAGAGTCTGCTCAGGGTTACCATGCTGTCAATGTTTCTCGCACTTGAAGGACAGACTGATGCATTAGTCCGCCTCTCACCCACTAGCTTCATAAACCACACTGCACACACATTTAGATGCATCTAACTGGATGAGTGGAAGACACACTCTCATATACATAAATAAAGCAACTGGTGAGAACAATCATCGTAAGCACTGGATCTGTGTGAACTTTGGCTCAATGTTCCATTAGCATGCCTGAGTGGAGCTGGAGGATTTAAAACGAGAAAGCAAAAAGAGGAGGAAAAAAATATAGTTGGTATCAAAAGACTGTTCTTGTTAGAGAACTGGAGAGACCCACACCCAGAAGAGACAGAGCACTAAAGTAAAGGGCATGACTCAGACCATAATGTCCATCCCTTGCTCTCATTAGCCTGGAGAGACACTAATGTAACCTAAGACGAAAAAATAAAAAATACGCCAGCACTGTCCTCATTTCACTTCCCTACTGAAAAATCTAATTCACAGCAATCTAGTTCTCGTCTAAAGTCAGAAGTTAAATCCTTTTTGCTTCCCTCTGTCGGTCAGTCTCCCCACTTTCGTCCCATATACACAACCTTGATCTGCAAGCATAGCTCCTCCAGTGGCGTCCTCATGATTTCGGGTAATTGATAGTCATCCAGGAGATTGGCCCTGAGACCGTTGTAAAGATGATAGCACTTCCCTGGACGCACCCTGTGCATGAAGAAGATCAGGGACAAGAATGTACACATATCAGTCCTCTGTGAGGGACTTTAATGTCAAGGCAATGAAGCTGCACTCGCTGAGCAGCTCCAACTAATTGGGTCTCATTTCAGTCTGATGTCAGAACCAGGGAGCAGAACTGACATCTCAAGTCACAGACTGGAAACAACCGGCAACATTTTGTATTTCTTGTTGTTTACAGCTGGGAAAGTGTGGCCTGATGGGGAAGACTGATGCAGAGGTGAGATGACAAAAAAAGGAAGGAACATAATCCTCCCGGATTAGTAAAGCATACCTAAAGGCACTAACATGCCGTGTGGCCTCATTATAGAAATAAATATCAACCAAAACCATAACAGAGAGACACAAAAACACACCTGCCCGCACGGCCTTTTCTTTGTTTGGCGTTGGCCAGGCTAACCCACTCTGCTGCCATGGTGCTGATGTTGTTATTGGTGTCAAAGTTGGTTTCCTTAATTTTCCCTCCATCTATCACATACACAACATCATCTATGGTGATGCTGTGAGGAAAGAGGGGGGGGGGGGGGAGTAGAGGAAGGGAAAGAAAAACTGGATGACATAAAGCCCAAATCAAGGAGAAAAATACTTCAAAGCAGCCTGTCTGAGATGCTTAGCTGAGTCACACATACACACAATCATTCAGAAGTAAAAATAAATTGTAGTCCCATTGGTACATTTCCAGTCTATATTTAGTTTAGTAATGTCAGAGTGCAAACAGCTTCTAAATTTACTCAGTTAGTGGATGTTTGGGTGAATGTGAAGCTATGTGAGTGCATTAACAAATTGCTTGTCACTGACTCAGTGTGCTCTGTCTAAGTCTGTGTGACAGTTTTCATAATCAATCCAAGACGTGTATACTAATTAAGACTCAAATGTGCTGTTTCCAATGCTCTGGTACCTACTGTTTAACACTCATACACAAAAACATACACATACCAGACTAAGACTACATATGCCACTGTCCCAGAGTATTTGTTCAAAGGGTGTAAGACTAAAGGTTGAAGAAGGCAAAAAACACATATACACCTACCTAGTCTCAGCTATATTGGTAGCTATTATGATCTTTCGAACTCCAGGAGGAGGCTGTTTGAACACCTGAGAAGTGTGAGAGAGAGATGAGGTTGTTTTTTTTCTGATACCAGAAATGGAATATAGAATGCCAGTTGGTAGAGAGGACAAACACAAGTGAAAAAACGCACACAGAAAGTTGATATGATGATACTGACCTGAGTCTGATTAACAGTCGGCATGAGGGAGTGCAGAGGAAAGATAACAAAGCGATCTAAAACACAAGAAACACACAAGAATAACTCAAAAAGCTATGTTTTTCAAAGTGAAGACAACATAAGACTTGTGCGTGATGGTGCTGTTATGAAAGAAAACCCGGACCATTTTATGTAACATGTGTTATGCAATGATTTACCACCATCATTTATTGGTTATTTACAAATCAAGTGGAAAATCCACATTTTATCTGTAGGTAGAAGCTGTTGTTTTGAAGACTATTCTCATAAGCCTGGGGTAATATAAGTATACTCAGCATGTGAGGTGTGCGTTTTGAAACAACAATGTAACATAACATCAGCATATCTAATTTTATTTTAAAAAAAAAAACAAAAAACAAATATGCGTGATATAGTGAAAGAGTGACAGCATGTTCTGCACTATATGTATGTTATCATGTGTATACCTGATCGAAACAGAGGTTGAGCCATGAGCAGGTCATTCAGACTGCTAATATTGTCCCAGCCAGGCAGGAAAACCAGGATTGCTCCTTCCTGTCAGACAAAGACATAAAACAGAATTTAGCAGTAGACAAACACAGTTACAAATACCAACAAAGAAAAAAAAACATTAGCTACAGCCACAAATGAGCCAAGTGAGCAGGGTGCCAATGTTCTCTGAGGAGCCGAGCTGAGGCAGATCATGCCAGTGAGCTTCCAACCTCCACATTCAACAACACAAAAGACACCAATATCCTCTGCCAACACCATCGTCCTGACATTTCACCATCACCAGACAAGCACTGCAGTCACATTACCACAGGCATAGACATGATTCTCGCAACAGCACAAAATGGAAGTGGAAAACAATTAGGCATCTGGACAATACAGAGGTGCACAAACGCAAGCTGAGAAAATATCAGCGGGATAGCAGATGATGTTGGCTAATAGAGTTGGATGTTGTCCAATTTAAGCCGATCTGTGTATTTTGAGCTGCCCAAAAATGTTGGTGAGTGGTCAACCATTTAATGCACAGATATAGTATATATAGATACGTTACGTTAACAGAATTCTGTGACCGTAGAGCAGTTAACTCACTTTATCGTTTACATTTACTATTTGAATCAATATTTTTCAATCAATACAACTTGATCAAGATTGGGTTGAGCTGCATTTTTTTTTTTTTTTCATTTCTGATGCTAAAAAAATACTACAATCCCCTTTAAAAGGACATTTTTACAAACTTCTGAAAGTCTAAGTAAAAAAAAAACACTCTGTGCCCCCAATACATAATTAATTTTCTCTTGAAAAAAGCAAGAATTTCACATAATAAAAGTCTGTTGCAGAATTCCTTGATTAAAGTCAGGAAATATCTGTTTAAAAAGTCTAAAAAATCCAACCAAGGTTTGCATACTTTGTGGCTGGTTGTCTGTGGCTTACACAGATATGAGGATTGAATATCTTTGCATGCTAAAACTCAGAAGTCAAACATTCAAACATACGCATCAAACCACAGGCACTTGTAAGATTATCAAGTATTTATGTAAAGATGACAGTTGGGAAGACAGGAAATGTATGTACCATGGTGAAAAATTGACTGTCTTTATCTGTGCTCTAGTGCAGTGTATCACTGAAATACTGCATAATGTAAAACCATATAAACACTAGAAACCTGAGCTATACCTAAGCTTTATGTTCAGATCAGTAATCTTAGGTCTCTGAAATCACTATTTCATGGTATGAATGACGCAAGTTTCAACTAAATTACTTTGAGAATAATATTAACATGTTTAAAAATAACCTACTCTTTTAAAAAGACTGTTATTCATTCTCTGAGAAGAAAAAGAAGATAAGGAACAGAAAATAAATGTAGCTGCAGGGCCCTATGCACCCCTCACACCCCCCCGCCGCCTTTTAATTAAAGGTAATTATTATTACCAGTTTTCAACCAGTGGCACCCACATGGGACTGTAAGAGTGTGTTAATGTCTGCAGCTGTGTAGGTGTGTGAAAGGCAGACATTTCAGGCAGTCCATTTACTTACAACTTTACTGAAACACATGTTCATACATATGCAATTATTCAGCACATAAGCAAGGTGTGATTAACTCCAAATAAAATTCTAGTAGCATTACAATGAGTGTGGCAGTGTTGATGCACTATTTATTGTACACACACAGCCACCTACAGACACAATTGCACCTAGCAGACGTTCATTAATGCTAGCATGTCAACCCCCTAGGTGTCTAATCACAGACTCTGCAACATAATTAACCGATCATCACAGTTGAAACCCCGGCAGATGCCTTGCATCCTCAGTTGAGAACCCCCGTCATGGCACATCAGCCAGTTCCCTCTTGGCCGTTTGACAATGCCACGGTGAATCAGCTAGTTGACCGATTCAAGGTTGCCATGACTGATAGAGATACGGCTTTAAATGGGAAAGGATAATTATTCTGTCTCCCTCTGTTAGTCACCTCTCATTCCAGGCTTTGCTTTCTTTCATTTGTTCCTCTCTCACATGTTTTTTTACAATGACAGCTACATGCCCCACTGTTGTAAGCTAGGCCCATTGCAGACCAGGCTGATCTGCACAAACTGTGTGGACGGAGGCCTGGTGTCAACACACTCGGCACACATTTACCAGCCAGTGGTGACCAAAACCATCTACTGATCTAAACTGTTTAATGTCTGTTGATCCACTAATTCCATCATTCCATGTAAATAATTGGTCCAAAATACAGTTTGTCATCTTTTCATTGTCATTAGATATGACCCATTTGGATATTCAGAGGCTTCATACTGAACATGGAAACACCACCATCTTCTACAGCATTGATTCGCCAACAAAACCCATGGAGTTGGATTAATGACAGTGGATGTTTTTTATCTTAAAGGGATACTCCACCCCCAGACCAAATTCAGTGTATCCCCCACACTCCCCAGACTAAATAAGTGTGTGTAAGCATTTTCCTGATGACCCAGCCAATGTCCGAATCCATGACAACTGACCAGTGGCTGGTGACGCGTAGTACATGCATCCTAACGTCGCCAAAGAATTGAATTCGGCCAAAGTGAATTAATGTACTTAATGTTGTCCCCCAATTACTTTATTACAGTAGTTAATTACAGTAGTGATGCATGGATTAGTGAGTTACCCATAAACCCCAGGTATCGGGTTGAGGCAGGAGGGATATGCATCCCATAATATACAACAATATACAACAGACTTCAATCCAGGGCTCAGTCTGAGGGGGCGCTGGTGCACCCTCTGAGCTTTCTTGTTACAATTCAATAAATATACTTTTTGTGACATTTTTGGTTGGTGGTGTGCCATGTGATTTTTCTAATGTCAAATATGTGCCGTGGCGCAAAAAAAAGGTTGGGAAACACTGATCTACACGATTGAAGAATTAAAATATTTCTTCTGAGAGACTCAGTAAAATGAACAAAATATAGTTGTCAAAATACTGCTTAATGTGTATTGACACATTAGTGCAGGAAATACAATATTACACTTTAAAACTTGCCACTATCTACTAAAAAAATACAGTATTAGTAAAGCAACACCAACAAGAAACCCCTGAAATATGGTAAGAATTGGAAAGAGAAAAAAGGGAATGGATTTGCTTCGGAGAGCATCTGTTCGATCAACTCATTAGCACAGATCTGCTGCCAGGATCTGTGTTATTTCCTCTGATCTAACGTGACTCTGTTTAGAAGCTCATCCTTCTGCTCGTTCCATCTGGTCTACCTATGACTGTACTGAACTTCTCTCCTTTGTCAGTTTCTGTGAGTGTGTTAACCATTCATATTTATTTGATCTGGGGGCCTCAGTCCTCCTGTCTGTCTGTGATCAAAAGGCCATGAGATTTCTAAATCCAAGCACCCTGGTCTTTCACTGATTACTTTTTCAGCCTCAGGCCTTCAGGCTGCTTAAACACATTACAGGCTACATTTATATTTCATTTTTATCCCTGCCAACAAATGCAGCCAAGTGAAAATGTACTTTTTAACACTACCATTTTGTCACTTTCAGCTGGGTCACAAATTTCAAGGAAAACTTACTTCCTCCTGGAGCACAATGTAGTGTATCAGTGCCACGATTAGTTCCAAGTCAATTCTGTCATCGTTTTCCAGCTTCTCCAGTGCCTCAATGGTTGAGTAAGAGTATCTAAATAATACAATACAAATAATACATGGAATTAAAATAAACATCTTTCACAATAACACAGTGCTCTGCTTCAATTGTCACACCACAGTTAGGATTGAAAAAAGGATTTGATATGACGTTGATGAGTAATGTTTGCATTCACACATTTCACTAAAGTAACAAATTTATGTTTGATGATAAACATTAACTCTAATGTGTCATTGTATTCACCAAGTATCAGTTACCTCTATGATCTTGCTATCTGCTTGAGAAACATATTTAATAATTATCAACTACTTTCCTGGTCTCTTTTTAGCTTATAGAGCAAACCATTATTTCAGTTTTTTCCCTCTTCAGTCAAAGACAAATACATCTCTTCCCTGGGCACTGCTATTGCTGGGAAGTGAGGTCATTATGAGCTCATTAGAGTGTAGGGAATGGAGACCCGCTGACAGCTGTGCACAGCAGAGTGATACAAGAGCTATGGTACCTCCATTGTTCATCACAAAAAGGCAAAGGCAAAGCAATAAATATCTCTATACAAAGTTACATTACATTACATTAGGCTGATACTTTTATCCAAAGCGACTTACAAGGTATAGGCATGTATAGTGTAAAGGGCCTTGCCCAAGGGCCCACCTAGGATATGAACTGGCAACCTTCCGCACCAAAGTCAGTGGTGTAAACCATTAACTATAAACTTGGCTTTACAGTTTTTAAAGAGACTTAAATGAGTTAGCTACTTTTTATAGTGTTTCTTGGCTTGTGTTTAAGTGGCTGATATTCCACAACATTCATTTTAACATACCATAGCCTCTTGGATAGTAAGAATAAGACTTCAATGCAGAAACAGAGATCAATATTAACGTGAGAAATCTATAAAACCAGTTGAAGTGGGAGAAAGTTGTATCATTTTGCATTCACCTGTCATACACTCAGGTTTCATATTGAAGTTCAATTCCGATGGGGAAGTAACCTTTAGAAAACGTGTCACGAAGCCTGTATTTTCTTTTTCTCATTTAAACACATCCATTGGCAGCTGCACCACCAGCTTAACCCTTCTGATCTGAGTGACTCACCTGCCCTCTAATGTACGTGTATAATGAGGCCACATCTCTTTGTACTCCGCCTCTTTCGCCTCTTTCTCAGGTCTGGAGTTGTGTCCCTGCCAAAAGCCTCGTTTCCACGTAGGGCGCCGTTCCCTATTCTGGGGATGATACCTGGCAGACACACACCAGCCAGTTTATCTAAAAACCTGTGACAATTGATGAGATGCAAGAGCTTCATTTTTTATGTGCATGTTTGGAAATAGTATTACTTTACCTTGTCATTTCCACAACATCTTCAAGTAAAAACTCCTCCACTGGAAAGGTCAAACCAGGAATGTGTATCATAGGGCAGTTGTCTAAAAGGAGGTGTTTAAAAAGGGTTATTTAGTATTTAAAAAAAAATAAGTCTATAGCAAGAAAAACTTGTCTGGTGAATTGTGTACCAAAATAGTTGGAGAACTTCTCAGCATTTAGCGTGGCACTCATGAGGATGACCTTGAGGTCATCACGTACACAGAGTAGGTCCTTCACAATGGTGAGTAAAACATCAGATTGTATGTTCCTCTCATGAATCTCATCCAACACCAGGTGGCTGATACTTGACAACAATCTGAGAGACATGGTGGGAAAGGGGTTCACATTATTTATGTTTTCTGTTATCTTAATTAGATTGAAGTGAAATGTAGCATGATATTTAACATCCTGAAGGTTAATGTATCACTCATATAATAGCTGAGTAGGAATAACGCTGAAGATTAAACCTGTAAACACAGCTGACATTCAAGCAAATGCTCATCTTTTAAGCCAGCTGCTGTGTAAACACAACTTAATTCCATAACGCTGGACCATTTTGTCAGTCTATGTAGTCCTTCAGATATTCACTAGAGCTTTACCAATTCTGAAAAAAGCATGAAGCAAGACAACAAGAAAAGCTGGCACCCTCACTTAGTCTCTGTGGTTTGCTAAATACACTCAGAATGCAAGGATGAGCATACAGGGATGAGTCAACAGAAGCTGTGTGTGTCTATTTTTCTGCCTATGAGAATGGGGATCCATACTAATGCCTCTTCCACAGACAGCAGAGTCAGTGTCAAATTCAACAAGGATACAAAACAGAGGGAATAAGAGACTCAAGAAAGGACAATTGGAAGTGAGACACAAAGACAAGAAAAAAAACAACAACAGAAAACAAGCTAGTAGAGGATGTGATAAGGACGAGGATGAAGGAGACTCACGGGTCTGAGCGAAGCCACTGAAGAATAATGCCTGTTGTACAGTACAGGACCGATCCTTGTCTCCGTGGTAACCGACTGGGAAATAGGAGGGAAGATAAGTTGAGAAAGCCCTTTTATTTCTCAATTGACAACATTTTTTTTTAATTAAAATCAAAAGATGTAAAGGCAAAGGTTGTTAGAATAAAATGCCACTGCATTCAGTTGTTAATTTTGCTCAGTTTGTCAATGTTACTGTACATGATGTCTTATATTTCCTTTATGCATTTAATATATTTCTTATTTAATAATACACATACACAGCCTGGCCTGAGAAAAATGTGCACTTAAATTAATAATAATAATACATTTTATTTGTATAGTGCTTTCATGGTACTTAAAGACACTTAACATACAGCAGATAAAAACAGAAACCAAACGCATAAAACAGTTAAACATTAAAATCCATCTCAGGTAAATGACTCTTTAAAATAAGTAGGTAATTTCTGTGTTGATTTTTATATGTTTAAGCTGTAATAAGTTCTCTAAGTTTAACTGATGCAGTGAGTAGCTTGATAGTGTGATTGGGAGTAGAGAGATTAGACAGTTTCAATGGAAAAAGATCATGTGGTCTGATGAGTCCAGACTGATTCTGTATCATAGGGATGGGCACATCAGGGTGAGAAGATGATGCATCATGCTTAGTGTCTGCAGTACAAGCCTGTGGGGGCAATGTTATGGTTTGAGGTTAGATGAACATGAATATACTGAATGACCAGATTTGGACATGAGTGGAGTTGTTTTTCTGCATCAGGCTCATATTGTGAAAGAGTGGTTTGGGGAGCATGAGATATTATTTCACACATGGATTGGATATCAGAGCCCACACCTGAACCCCACTGACACACTTTGGGATGTGATGGAGAACACTATATTTGGTGGTTTAATGTTCCATCAACAATACAAGAACTTGGCAATAAACTCAATCAACTCTAGATTGAAATAAACGATGTGACATTTATGGTGACATCGCGGAGAGGTTATGTGACATAAACAATGCTTTGTGTAATCAAAGATACCAACAATCCAATGAAATGTTGTGTATTTGACTTTATTTTTGGCTTAACAGTTTATATAGATTTTCTTTAATAGACTAATATGTTAAAGCTATCTGGCTGTCCAAATATAGACAGCAGCAATATCTTGAGACTGAGCCTGTGCAGTGTTATCAGGAGCTACTTTAAATGTTATAATATACTGTTAATCTAAGTACTATCTGAGGAATGTCTTGGTTTAAAAAAAATAAATTTGTGTTCACTGTGTTTATATCTTGCATTATATAAGCATTAATTAAGGCTGAAAGTTCTTCAAAAGAATTACGAATAATAATGACATCTTGTTTAGTTAAATCCCAGATTCACCACTACCTCTTACAGAACATCTTTCAAATACACTTTCTATTAATAAGTGAACTACAAACAAGCTTTGCCATGCAACATATCAGAGTTTTTAACAATTAACATTTTTTTTTTTTTTACAACTGAAAATTAAACACTGTAGATACTTTGTTTATTCTTCTTGAATTCTGATTAATGTTCAGATTCAGCAGCAGCCTCTTACTGTCATTTTCCATTATATCTGCTTGATTAGAGCAATTTCAAAATGTCCTAGGTGTGAATAAACTCATTGTGAATCTGAATTAGATGTTTTATTTATTTCAAACTGTTCTCATCTTTGTGTTTATTATATAAACTCAGAAGCACCAGAGCAAAATAAATTCAGTGATTTTCAGGATTGGCTTAATGCAAATTTAACCAAATTAGCAAAAAAAAAAAAAAAAAAAAAACATCCAACTGTTGTGGCCAAAATTAATTCAGAGAGTTTTGGGGGAAAAAAAGTTGAAAAAAAAACTTGAACAAAAAAAAAACCTTGAACAAAGCTGAAAGTATAAATTGCTAGATTTTGCATATTCCCAGTGAGAAAAACCCGCAGTCGGCGACAGTGACTATTCAGCAAGATAAATAAAGCTCAGAAAGATGCCTTTAGAAAATGGACTAGGCTCTGATATACTTCAAAGGCTAGTTGTTTGTTATAAACCAGAGAACATAAAGAAATAATACCAAAGACTTTAATCGACAGCCAGTCAGCTCTCTTTTTATGTCTGGGTAAGCCTTCATATCTGGTTGTATACTTTGTATTCAACAAACAATCAGACCAGCCTTGGTCTGCTACAGCCTCTTGTCTGTTAATAAAATCTGTTCATTAACTCTGATACTACTCAAGTATCTTTATCTCAAGCATCTTTATCTCTATCTTTACCTTTATCTTGCTATCAACAGGACATCCATGATTACTCTTATCTATTAAGGATTATTATCTACTCCTTGGACAAAAAACCCACTCATTTCCTGTAGTATAAAATTCATTTTCCTTTTCATCTCAATTATCCCATTGATCAATAAACCCCCATCGAAGTGAAATGAGCACTGTCTTTCTTTTGTGATTTATAAACATATTCAGGAGACCTGTTTTTGCCTCAGACAAAAGAATCCAGAACATCTGAGGATCGACTCACATGCAACAAAGATTTGTAATATAAATGTTAAAGGGTGAAGCACACATTCATAATAAATTTACTCAAGCATAAATTAAATATAATGCTCTGTGATAATACATGAACTGAGAACATCTGTAGCCTACCAAATAAAACCAAACACCAGCAAGCAACAGACTGTAAATGAATCGAACAGAACCACCTTGCCATTTATTTTCATTAAAGGCGATTTCCTGTACACTGCACCAGGACCCAGTTAGGTAGATTTCTATAGTTATGCATAACTCTGATTGGTCCTGGGCTTTATGGCAAAAAAATATTATCACAACATTTTTTTCCATACTGAAACATATCAATATATTGATGATGCAGACAATCAAAAGAGGGTCTGGATAATAACTGAAAGCTAAAGCAAGAAAGTTAATCTGCTAAAAGTTTGAATATTAACATGGAAAAGCACTATTCTAATCTCAGTGTAATAATGGCTGGGGTATTTGGTATTAAAAAAGGTAAAGAGGATATATATATATATATATATATATATATATATATAAACTTTCATGCTCTAAACACATAGATTTTTTAATTTACATGGCATACATGAACACAACATCCCTTGTGTCAACAAGCCAAAGAAGGGAAAGAAAGAAATACAATCACAAGTGTATCATGGTAATTCAGCATTGTTGCTTCAAATTGATTTACACCATTAATTATTCCCAGCCAAGGATTACCTAATTCATTCTGAACAGAATGATCCAGTGACAGGTCAGTTCAACTCTACAAGAAACTTTCTAACATGTTTCTTATTATATAAAAGCTTGTTCATCATAAAAATATGTGTATGAGGACCTATTTGTTCAAAACTGTATAACTGTTCTATAATTGTTCTACTCATAAGACAAATAGTTCTACCACTGTCTTGTCTCAAAAAACATCCTTACCTCTGAAGGCGGATTTGATAACCACAGGAATTGCCATTCCCTACACTTTCTGCTCTTTCTGCTGCAACACGTTCTGCTACCTGAGAAAAACCACAAACAACCTTTACATGGTACGGTCATTGCAATGGATTTTAGATTTTGCAATACATATTCAGGATGCAGAAAATAGCATAGAAAATGTAATCACAGAGCACAAACTCATCAGTAAAAATACAAGTGATTATGATTTAAAATTTTGTCTACATACAGAAATAGCACTGATGCGACGAGGTTGTGTACAGATAATGCGACATGTTGACCCCATGCCTCGGTTAATATAGTCGTCCAGGATGAACTGAGTGACTTGGGTGGTCTTTCCACACCCCGTCTCTCCACTCACGACCAAGACCCGGTTAGAGTTAACCAGTTCCACCAGTTCCTGAAGATGTAAAAGTAGGTTAGAAATTTGGAAGGAATATGAAAGTAGGATAAAGCAAAATGGCAACATAAGGCTACATGTGATGACAAAACATTCAAATGTGTAAATTAATCTAAATAAAAATTGCTGCATGAAGTTTAGTCAGTTTTCTGTTGTTGTTCTGTTGTTTTGTTTTTGAGAACTCACCTCTCTTTTCCCATAAGACGGGAGTTTTTCCCTGAATTTCTAGAGACACACATAAACAGATGTTTCAGTTGTTGATATTGCAATACTTCGGCTTTTGCCCATGAATATATTAAACTCAATGTTAATTCATATTCTCACCAGCATTTCCTTGTACTTCACATCAGACTTCTTGGCCTGAAGATCACTCTTTAAATAATCATCCAGAGACCTGTCTCTGGCTAGTTCATGAAATAAGAACTCTGTATCTCTATCTGCAATTCTCCGTTTTTCTTTACTCTCCTCCTGTTGTTGTTCGTCTTCATCCCACATGTCTGGAGGCTCATCTTTAACCTGAGGGTAACTGAACAAACACAATGAAACGCTTAAATAAACAGTGAAAATGTAATGGTAGAGTTTAGATAAGTTTTTAAGAGTTTACTGTGTGCTTTCCTACCTCTGAGATTTGCAAGCTCCTTTATTTTCTGCCACATCACAATCTTCCTCCTCTTCCTTCTTGACAGATTTGATCTCATTCTTATGTTTATCTTCAGGCAAATCTCCATCAAAGTAACTATAAAACCACCTTATGTCAATACTCAAAAACATATAATACTTCTGACAAAAGACTCAGCTGGCAAACATATGGATCACCTTTTAAAGGGGCTACATGAAGTATTTATACTTTCAAATATTAAAAAATGACCTAAAGGTATCATTTTATAATAAAAAATTACAAAGCCATGCCAAAGATGACCATATAATGGATTGTAGAGATATGAACGAAACATACACTTTCTGGCCAAAAAAAAAAAAAAACAGTCACTACCTGGATTTAACCAAGCAAATAGGTATGAGCCACTTATTGGATAATTATGGCACAAGCGATTATCTTTCAGTTGGCAACAAGTTATTTAACCCCAACTGATACAATTAAATAGCTTCTCATTTCTTAAACAAACTTGTCGAAAAGGCACATCCCATGGTCATGGAAAGGTTGTTTGAAGGGTCAAGTCATTGGCATGCATCAACCAGACAAAACACCTAAGGAGATTGTTGAAACTACAAAAATTGAGTAGAGAAGTGTCCAACACATTATTAAAAATTGGAAGGATAGTGAGGACTGATTGTCTTTAAGGAACATATGTGGTTGGAAAAAAATCCTGATTGATTGTATTTGGTGATCAATTAAATGTTTGGTGAAATCAACTCGAAGAAAAATAATGGTAGAATTCAGGGATATGTTTAACAATAAAGAGCATTTCCACATGCACAATGCAAAAGAACTCAAGGGATTTGGACTGAACAGCTGTGTAGCCTTAAGAAAACCATTAATCAGTGAGGCTAACTGAAAAAAAAAAAAGCTTCAGTTTGCGAGGGAGCAAAAAGATTAGACTCTGGAGCAATGGAAGAAGGTCATGTGGTCTGATGAGTCCACATTTATCCTGTTCCAGAGTGATGGACACATCAGGGTAAGAAAAGAGGCAGATGAAGTACTGCATCCATCGTGGCTAGTACCTACAGTACAAGACTGTGGGGGCAGTGCTAAGATCTGGTGTTGCTGCAGTTGGTCAGGTCTAGGTTCAGCAAAATTATGTAGCCTACCTAAAGAATGAGGTCAGCTGATTACCTGAATATACTAAATGACCAGGTTAATCCATCAATTAATTTTTTTCTTCCCTGATGATACAGGCATATTCTAAGATGACAAAGCCAAGGTTCATCTGGCTCAAATTGTGAAAGAGTGGTTCAGAGAGCATGAGACATATTTTAATACATGGACTGGCCACTGCAGAGTCCAGAACTGAACCCCATTGAGAATCTTTAAGATGTGCTGGAGAAGGCTTTGCGCAGTGGTCAGACTGCCATCAAATTGAAAAAATTATGCAACACTGGATGGAAATAAATCGTGTGACAGTGCAGAAGCTTATCGAAACAATGCCACAGCGAATGCATGCCATAATGAGTGTGTGACCTTTTTTTTTTACGTGGCAACTTTTTTCCTTTGGCCAGGCAGTGTATTTACCCCAACAGACCACTGGATTGATGTGACCACAAGGGGAAGTAGTGAGTCACTCTACTGGTCTGTCAGGGTCATGAAAACTAACACCATGTGGCTTTTGATGAAAGTAGCAGAATGTGACGAGATGGGATGAGAACTGCTGAGAAAAAACTTCTAGTTTCAAACAAAATCACATAGCATTAAAAGTTAGATACACTGTCATCATTTTCACCACTGGACACATGTCTAAATGAAAGGAATGGAATTTGATGCTGAAATTGTAAATCTTCCTGCAAGGGTGAGTTTTGTGGGTTCAGACGTCCATTGGCTATTGACAATACAAACTACACAGAAAATGGAGGTGATTTCTGGTTTTACTGTGGCTTGTACTCTGTCTAGAGTTAAGCTAAAAGAACTATAATGTCAGCTATCAAATGACACAAAGTGAAGATTATAAGGCACAGTTTTATTTTGTGCTTTATTTATCGGTACTACATATAACCCCTTTAAAATCTGGTTACATCTTTCAAATGATCAAGAGATGAATGCAACTATAGTAGAATGTATGTAAATGTAAGTAGAAAATACAGGCAATCAAATCTTACCAATGACCAGTGCTAGTACTAGCTGCATTCCAGTTATTAGATGAAGTGCCTCTGACATCTCTGCTGTTTCTGTCTGGACATGGCTGATCATTCTGGACCGAATTCAGCAGCTCAGTAATGTGCTGCTCTCTGGCCTCATCCATTTGGACAACTGCCCTCTGCATGAATTACACAAATGGGAAAATTATGCTTACTCAAATGCCTGACCTGAAATTGTGGAATCAAGAAAAATATGCACCTCGTTTATATACTAAAGGTACTTGTAAATTTAATGACAATATATAATAATATGATTCATATTAAAGAACAATGTTCCTCTGCATTTATTTAAACACTGTTACATGTTTGCTTCTAAGTCTCTTTGTTTCTAGCAGCTCCTTCAGCACAAGACTGTTGCAAGGAGGAGTGCTTCCGCGGGTCATTCCTCCCCACAGCCATCAGACTGTACAATCGCACTCACTGACCCCCAAATGTACAGAAATGTCATGTAAATAATGTAAATTTGTCTTTTTTTTCTCACTGCCTGCTATTTATATAGAACATTTATACTGCACTTTACTGCCACATCACTGCTGTAACTGTGAAAATTTCCCCAGGGTGGGCTAAGTAAAGTCAGCCAGTCAGCCAGTCTGTCTATCTAGGCTGTCTTTTAAAAAATTTGGAAAGTAAAAATGAATACATAGGCCTAATGAAAACATCAAATAGCGAGAAAATATATATCATTCTTCCTTAGTTTCCTGACTATTTAAAAAGGCATTGATGCACTAGTGGAGGCTATCGGCTGACGCCCCTAGTGCATCAATGTGCCATCAGAAACAATTCAATTTCATAATATACCTTTCAGTTTCACCTATATTGGACTGAAGTTCAAAACTAATAAATTCCATTTCAAATTATATAATTCAGATTCAGTTTTCATGACTCAAATTCACTTTCTGGTGACAACTTCCAACACATTTTTGCAGGTAAAATCTTACCATGACTTTTCAAGGATATACTTTCCATGCATTTCACCTTGCAACTAATATAAGCAGAATACTTTGATGAGTATTGTATTGAATAGCAACATTTTTCTTCCAATAATCATCATTTATTTCCAAAATTTCTACACATAGGAGGGGTAGATATTTTTGCACTGAGTGTAATAAAAGTCACAGGTGTAATATTAACCCAAAAGACTTTCAGATAATGGAGTAACTGAACAGCAAAGAAAAATAAGTACATCCAGGGGACAGATCTGCAGCAAGAACTTTACAACTCAGGTTTGAAATTATTGATCTGTGTCTGGGGTATGCCTGGTCGCACTTTCTCATAGCCTTGATCATCATACTGTCAACATACTGTAAGCATTCAAGCCATGACCCATACCGATCTGCGGTCAGCCTGTTCCCTTCTCACAGCTCCATATCTGGCATACCACAGACCGATCTCACGGCCTTTCAAGTGTGGTGGAGGACGGTCCCGTTGTCCACCTTCTGTTGCTCGGTCGTGGTTATGGTCGGAGCTATGCCCTCTCATGCTACCTCTCCGTCCTCCTCCTCGGTCCCATCTTTCTCTGCTGCCGTCCCTATTACCTCGACCTCCTCTTCTTCCTCTTCGTCCACCGCCACCGCCGTATCCATAACTCATTACGTCGCAGCGGAGGAACCAAGGCTCACTAACCGTTAGCCGGTAAACGTCTTGTAGCTAATGTAACTGCTAACGTTTATTATCCACGAGCTGTATTAACTCAATGATTTATAATGCTGTTATCACATGTGATTAATTTACAGCTATAAGTTGGGCAATACACATGTAATTTACAAGTTGCTCATATAATTACCTATTAAACTACTAATAATGAGAAGCTACTGAATCTGTTAGTATACAGTTATCGTTGCTGTCTAGCGTGTCGTTTATTGGTGACGCAATGTATGAGGCGATGGGATATGACGTAACGGCCTGTGGTTGGCTGGCAGCTCCACATCTGAGAACTATGTAATGTGACAGTTGTAAAAGTTGTAGTTTATGATACATTAAAAGCTTTTATTTATTTATTTATTTATTTATTTATTCAGTTTATTTCTTTTTTTATAGCATCATCAATACAAAAATATCTTAACTGGCCACACATTTTACTTACCCACTTTTGCTTCAATATATTTATCTCAAGTATTAGAACTACTACTCTTTGTCACATTATAATGATCATGGATGTGCAGTTTTTTTTATTATTATTATTTTTAACAAATAAGATACAGATGATGCAGAAATTTCAGGTTTTTAGAAAATTGCATAACCTACAAAGACAGTCTTGAATGCTGCTGTGAGGCTTCTAACCAGGTCCTCTTAAAGGTCCAATGGACAGTAATATTGCTCTGTTTCTAAGTTGTGTGCTCCCGTTGGTCCCCATTAGTCTTAAAATCTGTGCACATGGCTAATATCTTTAAGAAGAAGAAGAAGCTTAAAATACATGTGCTTGCTCTTAGTTCTTTTCATTTGTTTTGTTTTACTTATATTCTATGCCTTTTAACTTGTTGATTTTTGTCCATGAGGGACACTATACAAATAGTTATGCAGTGATCAAAAATAAATAAATAAATAAATAAACTTAAAAGTAAAATTAAAAAAATAATAATTAAATTATCTTAAAAAATATCTTTCGGTATCTTAGTGTGTTAGAACAAACAAAAGTAAAATACATTTTTTTATTTCTAAAAACTTGACTTGATTTTTGGGTAAAGCTACAAAAGACAACAGAAGCATTTCAGTCATTTTATTTGTGGTGTTTTAGTTGGGATGTTGTTTACATGTGCAGCTCACAATGCAACACGTTGTTCCCATTCTGGCATGTGATGATATTTGAAGTGCTGAAATAAGTTGGTTGGGCTGCTGTCTTGACAGATCCTGCCTTCAGGCAGAATTTGCAGTGAGGAATGGTTTTGGTTTTATAGGAAACCAATTCCACACAACCAACTTGCTCTTGCTATTTTTTTTTCACAAACTTCTAACTCTTCTAAGCAAACGCCATTTTTGTACTAATGTGTGGAGACCAAAGAGTGTGTGGACCACTCTTACAGTTAGGAGGGGCTCCGACAGTAGCCCAGATACACAAAAGAGATGAAATTCAACTTTTAAAACATCATCCTAATTAAATAATGATTTTAATTTCTAATTGATTCCTACTGGTGCCTTAAATTATACTCAACCACCTAACATGAAGTTAAAGTTTGTCTTTTTTTTTTTTTAATAACTGCGTGCTAACCAAGCTAATGTTAGCTAGCATTTCACTGATTTTGATGATCAAATATCCATTATACTGTGAAGACGCTCCTCTTGTCCTTTCTGTGGACCTCTCTCTAAAATGTTACAAAGGTTTTCAACTGATTCCTTATGAACATGAGTGATAAAGCTGAAAATGTGAAGAGAGCATACAAGGCATAATTTACTGTATCTCTCACATATTCACAAATTTAAACAACTCACATTCAGGTATAGATGACCATCTCTACTCAAGATTCTCTGCCTTCCAATTCCACTGCGCGCACACACACACACACACACACACACACACACACACACACACACATGCACACACACACACACACACTATACTAGACACATAAATTTTCATCATGCATATTCTTCTCATACATGCATGTATTTTTCCTCTCACATGTATATAAACTGCTCGCATACACACACAAAGGTTATTTTCTCCGTACACTTCTATTTTGAATCTATGTTCTTTATGTATTTGAGAGTTAAAATGCATTATGTGTGACAGGAAATGTGTAAATGTGGAGGTAAAATGAATAAATGTGAAAGGAGAATTTATGAATGTGTGAAAGATATATGAATATGTAGGATAGAACATAAGAATGTGGGTGGTAAATGAATGAATGTGAGAGTGGAATGTATGAATGTAAGAGAGACAGAATAAATGATGTCTTGAAGCTTCTCAAACCATGAATGACACATTGGGTGCCAAAACTTGACAGGTGCAAGACCAGTAACTACGATAGCTGTGGTTGAGTGAAGGTCAATTAGTCAGTTTTCCAATATTTTAACCTTATACCCAGTCTGCCCTATGTAATGGTTTGCTTCTAAAATGTACTTTTTCATCTATATGGAAAGGAAATTGATGGTACAGACATACACTAAAGCCTTTGAAAGAGACTGGATGAATAAAAATGTTGCTTGGCTTTTTAATATATATGAACATTTCTTTGCTGTTGAACGTGTTCTAAGCTCACTGCAGCATCAGGGACAGGGAGTGACCTGTTGTATGGGCCTTAAAGGTTACAGCCAAATGAAAAAGATGTACCCTGACTGCCATAGATTATATTACCTCAGAGGTAGAGTTTCTTTTCTTTTTTTTTAGTCTGCTTTCGTTTTACACCACTGTGCAATTTAACACTGACCCTTTGCTTCTTAAAAACCTCAAAAAAATAAAAATAATATTTCACTGACTAAAACTGTACAAATCCATCTTCCATTACTCAAAATCTTTAACCCATGATA
The DNA here is from genome assembly GCA_029822895.1 of Maxillicosta whitleyi. Taxonomy (NCBI): domain Eukaryota; kingdom Metazoa; phylum Chordata; class Actinopteri; order Perciformes; family Neosebastidae; genus Maxillicosta; species Maxillicosta whitleyi. The sequence goes on from JAPSES010000144.1 coordinate 20,342,364, forward strand.
CAATGGATTAGCAACCCACTGCCTGTCTTTAGCTGGCATTTTAGTGTAACCTTGCCTTTACCCTCTTGAATGATTCACACTAAACACAACAGAACTCAGAGAAACACATTCTTTTTCTTCTTTTTGCTAATGATGGATAAATAAACTATTTCCTGTTTTTAATTTCTTGAACCTCCAGTGACTCTGTGGGATGATTTGGACCTTCACATTTACACCAAATATCTAACAGGACTGTAATCAACTGTGTATTAATTCTGGGATTATTAAATGAGCATGAGATGTTTTTGTACCTTTGATTTATTTCTGACATTTCTCATTGTGTGTTTGTCTTACAAAATCAAATAAACGAATGATACATATTTTTAGAGATGAGGTAAACTGTTAAAGAAAAAAAATTGGGAATAAAGATTTAGGTGTCATTTATGTGGTTTGTGCACATAGTAGTTAAATGAGAGGTTAGAGACAGGGTCTAAATCAATATTAACTATTTTGCACATACATTTAAGAATATAACACATGCCACAATCCATGTACTTACACAGATGCAGAACATTTCAATAAAATTCATTCTATATGAAATGAATTATCCAGTGTATATAATAATAATAATCATAATGTAATTTTTTACATAGCTTATTTACCGCAACTTCAGCACATTATGTACGTCTGTTTCTGAAAAAAAGTCTTAGAATCTAACTGCATTTATCTATAATAACAATTAAAAAGATATAGTCGACACAGAATCTCTCTTCAGCTGTCCATTTTATCTGAGTCATTACTTAGAAACATTTCAGCTGGCTCTGTTCCAAGGGAAAAAAGGTGAGAGCGTTAAAATAGAGTATAATAATAAGGACCGCAGATAGAGAAGAATAAAGGTGTTGAAGCTTCAAAAATGTTGGGAATGAAGCTGAAATGTGTGTGAGGAAAAAGATGACAGAGCCTTTTTAGTAGTGGTTGTGAAAACAAAAGGACATGAAGAGAGAGAGACTGTTTGATATGCTTTAGACCCCCTCCCCCTTCTGTTCTTCGACCATTTGCAGATACATATTTTTGCTCACCTTGTTTTCATGCCCTAAGGACTACTTGCATATAAATGATCTCTGACCACACTGAATCATTTAACAAAAATAAAACAACATTCATCATCATCATGCTTTAAAATACGTTTCACCCTCTCTTGTTCTGCCTTCCATTTTCAATAATATATGGGCTATTTACTGAAGGTATACTGTATGTAGGCATAGAGGTTTCAAGTAGTGCCACTTATACAGCATTTTGATGCAGACTTACCTGTATCTTTTTGCCTGAGCATAATCAGAGATTTGAGTGGGAGGTGAAAGTCCTTGGATCAGAATGATCACACATCGCTGCCGGCCAGATCATTTGATAATTACACTTGTTTATGTCTTATTCAGTTTTTACTGCTATATGCCCTTTTCTCAGTGCCTTAGTAGTATCTGATTTTCTTTCCTCATCCCTATATGCTGCTCCTGCATAATTATTTCTGCTAATTGCATAGAGAAGTTAAAATAATGATAATCATTATAAAATACATTTGAATGTAATGTTACAATGAGAGATTTTAGGTCAGATGTATGGTTATATATGGGTTAATTGCAAGGGAAACTATTGTTGTACCCCTTTGAATAAGTTCATATAAGTCTCACATGCTCCCAAATGGCTTTGAATACAGTACAAATCATTCCATGCACTTCAGCCCTGTTCCAAACAGGATGTTTCAGTGTCTGTTGCTTTAAATGTATATACGCCCACTGCCCACACCCCTTCCCAGCTGTTGTCATGGATACCGTCATGTAGACACCCTGTAAAATCACTCTAGGGTACCAAGATGGTTCTGGAGTCTACACTGGGTCCTGGAGGACAGAGTGAGAGCAGTGACTGTATCAGTGTCACATCACAAATATGCAGAAATCGCAACAGCTTGGTGTCGGCATGGTTTAAAAAAAAAAAAAAAAAAAAGAGGGAGTGTTTCTTCATTGAGCGGGCAGTTTAATAATGTATTTCTAGTGCCTCTAGATCTGTGTTATGATGCAAAAAGAAACAACAACCATATTTTCCACAGTATATACTCATTAATGTTAGCTGAAAACCAGGTCACTGGTGAATAACATTGCTTTATTTGCTTTATCCATTATAAGGAACAAGTGTGTCATATGTTTGCATCTCACCCAGTCAGTGCAGATAGCTAAGTGACTGAATGAGCAAACATGCCAAAACCTCTAGAGCTAATTCTCACAAACACACCAAATAACACTTTATTGATCAACATGGTTTAAGAGAATGCTTGACCAGAAGATGAACCGTAGTTGCAGATGATCAAATTACTTTCACTCTGCTAGGCTGCCAAGATGAAGCTCTGTTCAGCTGAAAATTGTTTGCACCATTAACTAAGACCATTTCTGTTCAGTGTGAAAGCACAGAATTTAAATGCATCTTTACGTTAGTCATAATTCATTCACCTGTGCGTATTTTACCCAAGAGGATTGGAGATGCAGAAATGCAGCTCAGTCTTGTTTGAGGCAATTTTTCTGTATGAATTTTTAATGAAAACAGTCAGGAGGATATGGTTAGCATGTTGCAACTGATTAAATGGGCTTGTTACTGCACAGTTCAAAAGCCCTGCAAATTAATTCAACCTTGTATACATGATGTGTTAAAGGTGAAACAAGCAAACAGATGTATTAAGACACCATCATAAAGGAAGCTCAAATAAATACATATTATTAAATTACTCTTAAATACATATTTTTACTTTGTTACTGCAGTTCGGATACGCACATACATGAAATCTGTGCATATAAGTAATACTAATATACTGATATTATTGTGAAAGTGAAAAAAAGATAGATGTTCACAGTCCTTGTAAGTGTTAAAACTGGTACTTGAGTGATACAGTGTTACAATACTATTCATGAGAGTTTGATTCCAGTCCTGAATTTATGCATGTATGCAATAGAAATGGAGCCCCAGGTAGCTCACTGAACTGAGCACTCAAGAATTGATTCACAAAATGGCTCTGAAATATACATTCATATTCAGCCTACAGTCAAATATGCACACTGTCATTCCTTGAAAACCCCCTCTTCTTCAATAGTCCCACGCATTCTCTTTGCCTTGTCATTTTCCTTTCTTCCGTTTGGTATTTTCAGTGACCTGTCACACATTTTAAAGTATGAACATTACTTGTGTAATACATAGTGGACACACATCAGGAATGGGATGAATGGACATAAATTTACATACCATAATTAAATAATAGGTACAGAGTAAACAACACATTCTTTATATGGGTACATATGCACACATTGGCAGCTGACACCTCAGATCATTGCACTCATCTAATCAGCCTTTTTCCTTATGAGAAAGGCCAGTATTGTAGATGAAACAGTCACACTCAAAAATGCACAACACACCAGGATGAGTCAGACACATGGGTCAGGTGACCCCTCCCATCACAGCTGAGTCACTAGTGACGTAGTGTTCATCTTCATGTTAGATATCTGACCAAACCTTGGCCACTCCTTTTCCATGTCTAGGTGATTTTTTTTTTCTCTTGCTGTATCTATTCTATGATGACAGTCTGCAATACGGTGAACGTCTTGACAGGAGTAGAGATGATCTACTGGAATACTTTCTCTCGCCCACCCATTGCGTCCTGTGACACAGTCTCACTTTTGTTCACCCCAGTTTATGACTTTCCCTTTTTCTAGCCTAATTCATCTCTATATACTCTAAATACAGCTGCTGCCAAATGCCATCTGAAGAGGAAGTAAAAGAGGAGGCAAACATACTAATATAGCACTAGAACTAAGTCTCTATTTGGGTCAGCTGTCAGTTCAGTCAATGATCAGAACGAAGCAAATGTGAAATGATTAGGAAGTCTGTCTCTCATATTTTGCACTCAGAGCTTCATCTCATCTTTATCTTCCTCTCTTCACTAGACACAGTCACCCTGTCTTACCCTGTGTGTATGTCAGTTTTCCTCATCCCCAGCCTGCTTTCTGTAGGCTTCATTTAGCAGCTGGATCTCCTCACGATACCCTGAGCTTTCTTGAGTTTGTCGTCGGCTGTTCTGCCGGTGAGCTTCCACAGTGTCAGGTATAGTGATATTGATGGTCTCTGCTTCTGGATTGCCACTGCTGGGGATGAGCAGAGAATACGAAGCGGTTTCACCCAGGTCACAGGAGACAAAGCGGTTTTCTCTGCGTGAGTAGCGTAGGGATGGCGAGCGGGCATGGGTGGAGGACTGACTGATGTTGGAGATGATGGAGACACTGTCCATTGCTTCCTCATTGTCACAGATCTCCAGCACCTCTAGGTGGATCTTCACATTAGTATCCCCCACCGCCGATACTATTCCCATCCCCATTCCTAAATCCATGCCTATACCAACATTATTAACATTCACATCTCCACCCGGTCCTCCTGATGCTGGATCATCTGCACTGGGCTCATGGCCAACCGATTTGGAACGATACACTTCCACCTTTTAAGCAAAAAGAGATTTGCAACACCAGTTATTTACGAAATTGAATTGAATTCTGTGGTATTAGAAAAACAGTAATTGCTGTTACCTTTTTGGCATTGTTGGGGGAAATTTTGAGTCCATCACTGCTGACCTCATATGTGGAGAGAGAGAGTGTCTTCCCAGTGGGGGCTTGTAGAGATACAGTGCCCTGGAAGGCGCACAGTGGGATGGACAGACCACCTGTTGACCGCTGCATATTAAAAAGAAAACACACAAATAAATCATTACACAGCAATTGTATTTACACATATAATAAGCTCCAGCCTAATATTATTCTATCTATAAAATAAACACAACAGCATATAATTCCCATCAGTTATAAGATTCTTCTGCATGTTCAAATGAATTAAGCTCAGATTGTTACCACGTTGTTAAAGGCTGAAAGATGAATGTGTTGACCAGCTATTTCCATTCCTGGAGTTAATGAGCCTTACTTGTCAGAGCCCCATCAACAACACTTTGCTGTTAAAATTAAATGTTACAGTAGCATGTCTAAAGAAACTGCTAGAGGTTATTTCAGCACTGGATTAAAACACTGTAGTGCAGCATAATAATCAGATTTACCTATTTTCAATCATATTTTCTATTTTGTGGATAGGCATTAATATGCTACTTCAAAAATAAATATCTGCCACTGTTGAGAAAAAGCATAATCCAGGCAATGAGAAGCACACACTCCCTGTGAGGAGACAGTGGGGGTACTGTGGCAAATCTCATTAAAGCCTCTAAATTATTTACTTTTGTTCAATGTACTGATGTAATCATGAATATGTTGCATAATAAACACACAAAAAAAGTTGCCAATATGATGTCCTTTCCGAGTCTATTTTCCTTTAACTGTCTGTTCACCAATGTGAATGGGGTGAGACTCAGAGTGAGAGAGAATGACTTGTGATGTTGAGCTGAAAACACAATGTCAAGTTAATCAAATAACGCTCATAGCAATCAGTGTGGGAAGTCCACTGATGGATATGTGTGCCTGGGTGAGTCTGTATGTCACTTAGACAATTTCTTTTTCCTTTAGCTGTCCATTGGGTATTTCAGCATATGCAAACCCACATGACATTTATGGATTTCTTTGATGCCATTACTTTTAACACCATTATGTTCAATTATAGTCTAACATTAGCCTTTTGTCAAGCATAAGCATTAGCACTGAAAATGACCTGAAGATGTTGCAGTACATTAGATCTTAGTTTTATTTTTTCAGACCAAAAATGATTTGATTTTCATTCCCCACAACACAGCCCTGTGGGGAGAACAACATTTAACATTTTGGATGTGTTCTCAGAAAAGTAAATGGGTTTCAGTTCCATACATCTGAATGCACATTAGATTTTCATTTGCCCTCAGGGAAGAGCCTTGTGAATGCACCCCCAGCTCTGTGCTTGCTAACAGTGAGTATAAAGTCAAAGCGAGGGTAAAGATGTCTTTAAGCTCTAATTCCACCTCTCCCTGTGGATTCTAAGGGCCAGAAGGGCTGACAGTAAGCAGGAGAGATGCTGGATAATGACATCTAGCCTGCTAACAAAGAACAAAACACAGCTAAGAAACACAAAATATTAAGGCTTTCATCTGTTGTTTGGCTTCAGTGTGGATGTACGGTATGTGTGCTTGCTGTCTGTCATTTTTTTTTCCCACTGGGAAAGCTGCAAGGCTGTTTGCAAACCTGTGTCTTTTCTTTTTTTTTTTGCCATGTATTATCTTTACACATACTGACATATAACTGATATACATACAGTATATTTTTTTCCTGTTTGTTGGCGTATGCACTGTCACACTGTAATTGTACTTATAAACACTTTGCTCCTAAGAAACCAAGAAGTAGGACACACGCAGCAGCGAGTAACTCAGATTTATACATGATGAAAAGTGAGTGTAAGCCAAGCTGTAGATGCATGCTCCATGGATTTTCCACCCTCTGGTGATTTTAAAACCAAAACATTTCATATTTGTAAGCAGAGACAGACTAGAAGACATACAGAGAAGAGACACATGAATAATATAGTAAAGAGTGTAGGCATGTAAATGTACATCCCTGTTAGAATATCTACTCTTATCCTGGTTTATCCTGTCGCTCTGCAACAAGTTTGTTACTGTGCCGAAGTCACTCACTGTGTTGTCAGTTTCAAAGGTAAAAACTGTAGCTGCATCAATGTGAATTAGAATGACAGTGTTCTCTGGAATCTCCAATACTAGGATACATTCATCCTTAGGCCTTTGCTCTTTTGACATTCTCTAGCAGTTCATTTCATCCAACAGACTGCAGACAAAGTATCTCACTGTGAACAAAAACTGAAAATAAATTTGGAGTTTAATGGATGGTAGCTGGCTATAAGAAGCTTGATCTCTCTGACTTTGCATCTGGTGGAAAGAGAAAAAACAGAATCACTCCATACATTTACGGGTGAAAAACAGTGTGCTTATATAGTCTGCATTAACAGAAGTTTCCTGTTGATGATAGGTGGCCATTCTAAATCATGAATCAGAAATGGATTGAAATGTTGAATTTTTCATTTTGTTTTCATTCCCAATTCATGCCACATCTCCGACACTCAAAACACAGCTTTTGTGAATGCGAACTGACCTTCAGTGAGCTAAATCCTCCAGTGGATGAATCTCATTTAGAATATCATCAATAAACAGTCAGCCCTGTGGTCTCTCTTTACAATGTCTGCGAAGCGCCAATGAATGGTTTTAAAAACAAGCTAACAATGTTTAATAAAATAATGAGCTGCTGATGGTATCTTGATCAATTGCTTCATTAGTCAGAATCACTGAACCGTAGCACAGATGAAGTTGATTTTGCTATATGGAGAGTGTAGAAAGGAGAGTTGAGAGAGGGTTTTAACCACCTTATCTAAATCACATACACAGCTTTCAGACTGTCAGCTTGAATATAAAGAGGCATATTCACAGATGCGGAAAAACCCCACAGAGACACAGACCAACAAACAGAGAGGCAGACAGGCATTCAAACATACATTTACTGTAAATGCACACCAGAAACAGGAACTGTGTTCTATGAACCCTGGGTATGTATTCAACCCCAGCAGATGTGTGTCTACCTTTACACTGTGCCTTTTTCTAACAAAGCACTGCAATAAGTGTATTTAATTTCCTTCTGAACAAAATGTAAACACTACAAAGGATATTGAAAATTCATCAGTATGATGGTCTCTCACACTAATCACTCCTTTAGATCACCTTTACAGTGTATCACCATATGTTGTATGCTAATGAAGAATATGTTTGATTAGTTTACAAATAGAAAACAGGCCTGTTCTTGATAGAGTGTAGATGAATCAAGTAATGCAAGCCATGAGCTACAAAAGGACAAGTACAAATGACTTAATTTAATGGCTCAGCAGTAATAAACCGAGTGATCAGAGAGAGGGATATACCTGTCTGGGTGTTCTCTCTGATTTACTCCTGCACCACTCCCAGTCTGTCAGCTCAATTTTCCGACACTCTTCATGTGATAGCCTCCTTTCCGGTCCCTCAAACACTGAGGATGCATCGGTGAAATTATGATCTTGCTCCCGTTGATGAGATGGCAGTGGCGGGACACAACGGAAGTCATTACCGTCTCCGTGCTTCTCATGGGGAAGTGGAGGACAATCAGCCAACGCCTCCCCCCCACCGGCCTCTGCTTCTAACAGAAGGTCAGCATGAGAGGAGCTGTCCACTGGGCATGTGGTGCTGAACTCAAAGTCGGGTCCAGAGCTGGAGAGACCCCCACTTTCTAGTGCATTAAGGCGAGTATTTGGGAAATCACAGTCGAAAAGACTATGATAGGGCGGCCTCTCAATGGATGGACTGTGATGAGACAAAGTAGCATGGGACAACTTATATACTCCATATCCTTGTTGGAATGAGAGATTAAACTCAAGTCTTCGCTTCATCACTGTGGAAAAAATTCATAAATGAATAAGTTAAGTTGGTGCAACATAAACTAAAGGTGCTTAAATGTGATTTATTCTGACTGTGGTCTACCTGATGGTTCCTGTGATGGATCCCTTTTGCAGTTGATGAAACAACCACATGGCATGTGGATCCAGCGCTCAGACAGCACGAACACAGGGGTGACCGCAGGGGCGAGCAAAGTGAGAAAGAAGCTCAATGTCTCCAGGGAGGAGCTGCGTGCATTCACTGCATGGCGCACTAGCACCAAAGTCTGTGAATGAAAGGGAGGAAGGGGAAATTAATTCACTGAACAGTCAGGGATCCAATATGCATGAGGATGTGGGGGTAGAGAAACATATGAATGAAACCAGACTATACTATACTCCATACTATTCGCTATTATAGTGAGAGATCTCGATGCAAGCCAAGCCACAATGCACAGTTACATTATTGTGCTATTGTTCTCTATATAGTCAGCCCTAAAGTAAATTGTTTTTTTCCATTAAATGTGGACTTTTATTGATTGCTTCTCCTCTACAGTGGGAAATTAAAGCCTTCCCTTTTAAAAATGAAAACTACTCATGCAACATAGCGATGGTTACAGCATCAAATGCATGATTAGAGTGTTATTGGCCCCAAAAAAATGCTTTAATCATGCTTATTTACATGATTAAAAATACAAAAAAGCAACCACCAGGGAAACCTTTAGGGACATGACATGTTTGTTGCTTAAAAATCAAAATCCCAGAAAAAACATCAGCATGAATTATTGTTTTGTGTCTGATGTGATTCTGAACAGTGATGTTTTGACTTGATTTTATGCAATGATCATTTCCAATACATTTGTTCTGTGTCTGCCTTTTCAAATGCCATATTTGTTTGCACACCATTCTTTACTGGCTGCACATCATTCACCATCCTAAGTTCTTTTTCTTTGTTTGAGCGTGAACAAATGTTGTAACTGCAGCACTCACTGTGTGGCATGTACATTGCAATGAAACCAGATGAAGGCTGTTTCATGGGTGTTAGAATGAAATCTCCTGATTTCAAGGCCTTTAGAGTTTCCAATATAAAAGGAAGCTTCAACATCGATGCATAAGTATTCTCATTTATTCATCAGTGACTGTAACGATTAAAGGGGTTCAAGACTTTGAGGATGCCAGATAATTAATGAATAGAGTGTGCATTCATTTTCAAGACATCCAGGTTCCAACAAAGAAAAAAAATCAAATAAACTACATCAAATGAAAATAGATGAGTGTCTTCATTTCATTAGAGCATAATGCCCAAAGAATCTCTTGTACTTTATGTTAATCTTATCCACAATGCATAATTCAAAGTAACAGCCCCATCATAATGGCAAAATATCAATTCAATCATGTAATATGTTATACTTAATATATTAAATTAAAGAGCTTGTACTAAATTAAAGGTAGATGCATGTTTCCCGTTGCCCCGTGGCTGTTTGAGTGTGTGGGCTTGAGACTGTTCTTTTTTGGCATTTCTATATTGCAGCTGTACAATTCATTCTTCAGGAAAAATAACAGTTCGTATCTGTCTTAGATTTCAACACAAGTCCTCCTTGTTTGTCAAATGAGAAGAATGAACAAGTTGGGTAAAGGTTTGGGAGAATTTGTATAATTCCTATATTTACTCTTGGTTCTTTTAGAGGAGGGGCTTAACCCACAAGGATCCAGTGCAACATTTGTGGCAGTTCCCAAATATTTTTTTCTCTGTATTTAACTGTCCTTAAGTGGTTTATTGGCATTTGCTGTAAAAATTATCTTCTATATTTTGTGTGTGTGTGTGTGCGTGTGTGTGTGTGTGTGTGGGGGGGGGGGGTTCAGTGAAAATCTGATATTTTCCAACATTTAATTTACTAATCATGCAAATGTTCATACAAGTTCAGAGTAAAGTTCGGGATCATTATATCAAAAATAGAGGAAACTGAAGAAAAAATGCTATTTTCAGCAAATTCTATCATTAACTGAATATAAACCAAGTGTGTCCAACTGTCATTGATCCAACTCCCTGGATTTTACTGATGAATCAATGTTGTAGAAGATGACGGTGTTTCATGTTCACTAGCCTCTGAACCTCCGAACGTCCAAATGGGTCATATGTGATGACCATGAAAAGATATCAAACTGTATTTTAACATGGATTAGTGGATCAACAGCGATTAAACTCTTAATATCAGCAGGTGATTTTAGTAGATGGTGAATATTTGGGTCTTTATGGGTTAAAATTATGGAGACTGTTGCTTTTGGCTTCAGATGTCTCTTATTGTATGCTTACCATCATGGGCATCCATAAAATAACTCGGACAACCGCGAGGATCATGGAGAAACGCTTTTGCGCAAACACCACCGGTGTGTCCCCAACAGCGGCTGTCCTCTGGCCGCTGACGGACACCGGGGACAGACCGCTGTCCTCTTTCTCCCTGAGTCCTGACCCTGTCCCGCACGAACTTGGACTCAGCTCGTTGTAAGCACCGAAACTTTTGTTCATGCTGTCCGGAGAGAAGGACTGTATGTCACAGAGGTGAGTGGAGCCACTCAGTCCCCTGGCCATGTCCAAATAACCCGGGTACAGTAAAGTCCGCTGGGGCTCTCTGGAGCACAGCAGCTGGTAGGTGAGGGGGATGAAGAAAAACAGCAAGCCACAGAAACAAAGGGAATATAAGGAAAAAAGCAGCAGGATGTAAAAACTATCGATTTCTGGGAAACACCCAAGAGAGGCCGGCGTAAAGCTGCCCCATCCGCACAGAGGTAACACACTCACGGTCAGGCTGATCGCCCACACACCGGCGATTGCCCACGCCACTCTCAAGGGCCGACGGACGGACTGAAGCACTCCAAACCTCTTGGTGACATAAAAAGTGTAGGCTGCTATAAGACAAGCTTTCATATTGCTAGAAACGCCCTGGAACACGTACAGAAGTCCGGATAAAGTGCACACGCTCCCCGACCCTGCGCCTCCATGTCTTTCCCACTGTAGGAGCATAAAGAGGGACAGAGGGACCACGCTGAGCAGGTCATCCACGGACATGGAAGCCACAATGAGACACAGAGAGGTCTTTCTCCTCATCCGGATGAGAGAAAGGAGTGAATATACACCCCCGATAAAGGTGGCAGTGGCGATGGTTACGCACAAGCCGAAGAGCAGCACGCGCATTTGCCTCTCCACTTCTGAGGGATCCTGCTCCTCGTAGGTGGCCGTGGAAAGGTAGCTCCTGTTGGGTGCCGGGGAGCTGAGGTGCGTCGTAGACATTTTTGGTCAATGAACTTTATCTTCTCTATCGCTTTTGGTACTTTTACTTGCTCAGATGCAACCCGTTAGTCTATAAAGTTCCCCACGGCGCAAATGCGTGATGTTGGCATTTCTGCAAAATCACACAATAGAAACAATAAAAAGAATGGACACATGGCACCGTTTCCCTCCAGCTTCACGTATCTAAACCTTCTTGGTGCCTCGAATATGAAGCCTCCGGTTACAGTCCTGGCAGACACTTCTCCGTTCAAACCGCGCAACAAGGGCACCCTCGTCTCCGGCTACCGATTTACGCGCTTTCGTCATCACCCCCCTCCCCCATTCCCCTTCATGGCAGTCAATCGGGTTGGGCTAAACACAGCCCATTACTACTACCGTGTGTAAAACAGGTCCGATACATCAGGCTGCGTTTTCATTTGTGCTTAAACTCGACCTCTTCCTTGGGTCTTACCAGGTCAGAACGCCCCCCCTCAATGTGTATTTAACCCAACTGAATACAGATGCGTTAAATACACAATTAGTCTTTTTTCTCTTCCATGCTAGTGCTTATTTATGTTTGATCATACGTGAATGACCCATCACTTTATGGTTAATTTCATGATGAAGCCAAACTGAACATCTTCAGATAAAGGCATGTGAAAGTCAGTTCAAGTTTACACCATAATGAAATGGAGCAGCTAAATGTCAGGGCTAAAATAACAAGGGGAACATCATTTAGATAAGTAGTGAGTGGTATCCTGTGACCATGAATGTTCTTTTAGGCAGAAACTGAAAACAGCGTGTAAGGCCAGTGTACTGTAAGTGTGTTTTCTGTGTTTATTTTGTGTGTCATGATATTAGATCTGAGCAACCAACTTGAAAGAAGACCTTTTAAAGACAGCTCATATCATGTTTGACTCCAGAGATGTGTTCTAAATTATAATTTAATGAATGATTAAGTTTTAATTTGCTTCAATCTGTACAAGATTAAAGCCACGTAGAAGGACAACACTGGGAGATGCAACCAAATAAGAGCTAAATGAAAGATTCCCAGTGAGACAGTGTGAGTCTTTGACTTGACAAAAGCAGATGAGAACGTGTGTGTAAGTTCTATACCCTTGTGCTGAACTGGCCTTGTCATGTAATTCCCAGTGGTGTTCAAGGACTTTCAGGGTGAAGGATTCCTCAGTATATTTGATGGTTCACGGGTGTTCATTTATTCTAAAAGCAGCTGGTGTGCATGGCTAATTTGTTTTCAATGATGGCAGTTAAATGTGCACATGAATCTGCAAGATGACATGTTCCCACTCAGTCTTACTATGATATCAGATGCAGAATCTGAAGATACATAGCCCCCCCCCTTTATAGCCTCCAGCAACATATTTGTGTGGATGCAAATATTACTGTAAGTGCATCTGACTTCAGGTCTTGTAATTAAATTAGAGTTTGGGCTAAGTGATTTACTGCCAGCCTAATGAGTAGAGTCTCTTTCGACACAGAGAGGAACATATGAGGACAAAACACAATCCGCAAGGTTGCACACACACACACACACACAGCAGATACACACAGACACACCAGCTGAGATCAGCGTCACACATCAAGGTGACCTACTTTGTGTTTGCGCCTATTGCATGCAATGCTTTATTTGTGTGTATTTCAGAAATTACAAGGTGACAGTGCAGATTTGAGTAGGTTTTCCTATAAGCACTGAGGAAAAACAGAGCAATACAATAAAAGCCAGGAAATGATGAAAATATTTCCTGTCAAAACCCATCTAATTATCTATAGAGGAGAAAGCCTATAAACACATGTGATATCGAGGTAGACTAGGAGAAACATGGACAAGATGAAAACACTGGTGTATATATTATCACATAAAAAGATATAAATGAAATAAGTGTAATTCACTTTAATAAAATCATTAATTAGTGGTGAAAGTCAAAATAAGCAACAAAATTACCAAACGATCCTGAAAAATGTGTAGTTTTAGAAGCATTTACCTTATTTTTAACTGATCAGTCATTTGTTTTCTTTCTTTTACCCAAGTGTTTTTCACCTGCCAGTCAGTGAAATGTCAAGTAAATGTACCATGTTTGAAATCATCAGACAAACAACACATTTGGCTGTCGTTACAGGAGTTAAAACTGTTAGTATTGTTCTGGTAAAAATCTGTGAACAGCTTGGTGACATTTTTATATGAAAAAGCTCCTTATTGTGAGGGCGTCAGTGTTGATATGATAAAATAGCAAACCTTTAGACTTAAACAAGGAGACCAGTATTGTTACCATCTCTTAATGTACTTTCTAAACATGATAACTGTGAAATACTGATCAAGTAACATTCTTTTATTGAATCTTTTTTTTTTTTTTTTTTTTTATCTTTAGCTTATACTAAGTGAGGTGTTTTTGTGTCTAAACCTATAACCCAACCTTAACTGTGGCATCATATGAATCACTGGTGTTTTTTTTTTTTTTTTTTTGTCATTACCTGTAGCTTTAAATGTCATTCATCCTGGTGTAAAAACTCATAAATATCACTTTGGAGGACGCCGAATCACTCTTGTCTGTCATTTTTGCAGATGAGTTGTTGTTTTTGACCTTCGACTGTTCTTATTTGTGTTATTTACTTCTTTGCACTGCTTGGTTTCACAATTGTACTGGTGAAACAATGTCATCTTTGCAGTTATTTTGTAACTGCCATCATTCTCTTTTGACGTTAGGTTCTTCTATATCCTCTGGGTTCCAGCCTGTTCCAAACCTAACACTAATCTAGGAGTGTTATTTATTTATTTAGCCTACGCTGGAACTGTTGGACTAACTCAAATGATCTACTTCAAATGGTAACACATAATTAATTAGAATTAATTTAAATAATATATTATATAAATAACACATTATGTGATTGCATTTCAAGTTGTTTTTAAGGAACATCAACTTTAATTTGTTCCATTTTTTTCCAAGTATCTGCTTTAATATATTAGTCATAGTTTATCTGCAGTAATTTCAATCTTTATTTTAACTTTTAATTTAAAAATGTAAGTTAGCTGAGAAGACACATCTCTGGTATTTTCTATAAATGACTCTTATCTGTCCAACTACCGTACTTAAATGCGTTGGTATAAACACAGCATTGAAATGGTTTAGTGTGTATGTTATTCAGTTTTTCCCCTCAAACCATGCATTGTGATTCAGTTATGGCAATCAGATTTATGATTAATGTAGATGAAACTCCAGGTAATCTTTAAAGTGGTCCAAGTTTAAGTCGAACTATGTCAAATGTTAACGTTTTGGTTCCTCCGCTCCCCTATAGTCTAAGTAATAGTCATAAAACCCCTAACCCTCCCCCTCCATCCATATGCATTTGTTTTCAATTAAGCTGGCTATAAGGAAGCAAAAAAATATTATCACTGATACTATTGGTGTGAAGGTGGAGGCGGAGCTGCAGTGGGGTTATATGTGGACAGGAACCCCCTGGCCAGGTGGACGGGTCATATTGCTATGCTGGTTGTGGGTGGGGAAACCACATCTGGGGCTCCGTCTGCAGCCGCTAGTGCCTCACTGCTAACATTAGCCTCACAGCTTAAGAACTAACAGGCTAACAAGCATCAGCAGCCCCCATCTGTCACAGCATCCGGGCCCTGTTAGCAATTGACACGTTGTCATCCCGGGGCTAACATTTATAACAACAATCATCTAGACCAGGGGTGTCCAAACCCGGTCCTCGAGGGTTGTATTTGGCATGTTTTAGATGTTTCCCTCTTCCAGCACTCCTGGTTTTTTAATGATCAGCTCATCATCCAACTCTGCATAAAACTGATAACAATGTAATGGCTTCAGGTGTGATGGAAGAGGGAAACATCTAAAACACGCAGGGTACCGGCCCTCAAGGACCGGGTTTGGATACCCCTGATCTACAGCTGTACAAGGCACAACTATCATACAACAGCAGATGACATTGAATATCAAGGCTAGTTGTTATGCCAGTCGCTATTCAGATAAAAAAAAAAACCAAAAAAAAAAACCCAAATGGATGATGTAATGAACTACATACATCTGACAAAAAGTAGATTCCACTGACAAAATTTGTAGCTAATAGTAAAAACGTACTCTTGAGGCAGACAAAGGCAGATCTAGTAAACTAAATAAACCTACACTCTTGTGAGACAAACAACCATGAGTTCTAGTGAGTATGCTAACATCTCAGCTAGCTAGCAACCATCTGGGCATCATTCATAAAATGAGTTCATAAACGAATAAACATCATTACACCCAAATTATCATCAACAGTGCACAACTACACTGAAATACAAAGAGAATTTAAGTGCAGGAGCAACAATGCCATTATTTTGCATGCGTCTTTTTCTTTCAACTCTCACCATTCTGCAAACCTCAACCAAGGCAGGCTCTTGGCTTGTTTCTGGTTTGATCACTCACTCTTTTCTTCTTTCTTCATCGTCTGACAACAGCCACCACTTACTTTTCTCTGCCATTGTAAACGCTTGTGAAATGAAGGTGTGGCCAGCTTGTATTTACAGATAGATGGTGGTGCATGGCTCGGGGTGTGTTTGTGCCATAAACCGTGATGTTTCTCATTAGAGACAAGACCTAGGCCACAGGGATGGTGGAGGAGAAGTAGCAAGTGACATATTCAACCCTATAGAGACCCTAGTGGGGAGGGGAAGGGCTTCCATTCTCCTCCTAATAAGCCATTTAACCATCACAATTAGTTTGAAGCTGTTTCAGTTAAAAAAATTTTCTTTACATATTTCTACTTTAAATAATAAAATAAGACCTTGATTATGTGTTAAGAGCAGAATCATATTACCCTGATATCTCAGTGGTAGTCTGATTGGTAATCATCAGGATCATTTTTCATTCCTTATGCACTTTGCAGAATGTTACAGTACATTACATCTAGAAAATGAGGCCATTTATGAACAATATGGTTTATGTTAACGCACAAAAGGTATTTGCTAAAACCTGACATTTCCATTTCATTGCCTACATCAGTAAACATAACAATTTCTCATGAAATTACATTAAAACTAATGAAGCAGTAGTTTTGTGTATTACAGCTGTCTTACAGAGTCTAATAAATCCTCTATCTGTAATATTGGCTCAGAAATTAAAGTGAAACTATGAAGTAAAATCTCATTGTATCTTTGGTGCAATTAATCCAGACCATGAAACAGAAGCAGCTGATCAATGATAGATGAATGCGCAATGTTGCATAAAGACCCTTCAAGTGTATTAATAATGTGATGGATTGTACATTTGTATAAAGTCAAGTCATACTGCTGTACTCTGTTATTTAGTGGCCTCTTGTGGTGTGTTTTTAATTCACAGCAGCATGGTTTGTAACAGTAAATTGTGGATCTGGAGTACCTTTCCCACTGCCAAACATGAATCCACCCACACCTGCATGCACACACAAATACACACAGTCTAAGTGCATCATTATCCCAAGTCACATCAAATATTAATGAAGCAGCACTTCACAGAAAGATACAGAGACAGAATGGAAGAATATATTTGCATAAACAATGGAAGAAAAACTGAATGAGGAAAGGAAGATGAATAGGTGATGCCACAAATACAAAATGACTCAAAGGTGCAGAGTGGGACACAAATGCATAATACAGTCACTGGTTGTTAAAATTGTTAAAGTGCTGCTTTAGAATGAAATTTTAGCTTCTGCTTTTAGATTTACTTAGCTGCTCATTGCCATTCTGTTCTCATTAACAGTAAGGACAAATGTACATCCTGCAGAATTAACATAAACAAACTGTGTAGACCCAGATCTTCAAACATCACCTTTGAAAAGTCCTTCCTTGGTGTTGGATAAAAATTTGTATAGCCCTAAAAGGACTAGAACTCTGTCAATCCTTGTGGTCCGTAGCATTCAGCAACTGTGTGGGTCGTCTTTAGACCTGTAACAATCCCTGCAGCAGGTTTAACAAGTCCAAAGTAGGTTACTGCAAGCTGAAAAAATAAACACTTTCTCACTTCTCAGTTCAGGATAACCTGCCTGAGATGTGATACTCAAGATACAAATGATTCATGCTCAAAACACACATAGTGAATATATAGAAATGACAGTTATCTACCTCACAAAAATATACCAAGTTGGTTGAAGAATGATACACACAAGGGTAGATAATAGTTACACTCTTTGTTAACAGTTCTTCTTAAATCATAGTGATGAAATAATCATTACATTGACAACACTAATGTCAAAAGAAAAGAAAAAAAGCAACCAAGGCACCGAGCACTGGCTAAACTAAACAAACTATTCAATTTAATTAAAAAAATCTCTACCAAAAGGTCATTGGGCCACCCACTCCCCGTAAACACCCTATGAATGCCACTTCTTCAACACTCCAGACACTCCTTGTGGGGACAGTGGACTTCCAAATCATAGTTCATGAATAATAAAACAAAATACATCAAAAGCGCACCTCACAACTTTTTATGCCATGGTTTCTTTCTTTTCTTTATGAGTCTGGATTACAAAAAGGCAATTTATTTGCACTTGGGCCTCACAGCAAGAAGGTCCTGGGTTCGATGCTGACACCAGTTGATGGTGGGATCTGTTAGAGTAGTTTGCATGTTCTCCCCGTGTCTGTGTGGGTTCTCTCCAGGTACTCTGCCTTCCGTTCACCTTCCAAAAACATGCACTATAAGTTAATGGGTTAATCTAAATTGCCCATAGGTGTGAATGTGAGAGTTTGTTTGTCTCTATATGTTCAGCCCTGAGATGAACTGGCACCATATAGGGTGTGTCACCCATAAGTAGATAAGGATAGGACCAAGTGACCCCCATGAACCTAGTGAGGATAAAGCAGGTTCAGAACATGCATGAATGAATAGATTTATTGACTTTACTTGATAAGAAAAAAAAAAAAAAAAAAGAAAAAAAAGGCCAACGTAGAATGTAGAACACTACTGGGGCTTCTATCACTTTATCACTTTCTTTGACAAAGAAAGTTGTTTCAAAACAGGTCTTACTTTGGTCGAAGGCCCCATAGTGTTTGTTTTCCTCACCATGGGAAACTGGCAAAGTGACTCACTACTCCCTCTAGTGGCCACATAAATCACCAGACCCACTGGTGTAAAATAAGTTTCTTTCGGCTTTTCCCTTCAGGGGTCACCACAGCAAATCACATTCACATGTTGATTTGGTTTTTACATCAGATGCCCTTCCTGACACAACCCTCTGTATTTATCCGGGCTTGGGACCAACACAATGAGACACTTCCGCCTTGTGGCTACAGGTATAGGGATGTATAGCGTAAAGGACCTTTCCCAAGGGTCCACCTGGGTAAGGTCCTTTACGCTATACATCCCTATACTGGTGTGAGGGTGGGAATACATTCAATTCATAACTCTACGATCAAATGTATTATTATCTTTGGCATAACATCAAAATTCTTAACTCTAAACAATTTAATGATACTTGAATGAAATTAATTTTAAATATTTAGTAGAAATGTCACATATCTGTTGAGAAAGACTTGAAATGAAGCAAGTGAGTATGTATCTTAAACTGAAATGCCACTGACTGCCACCGGACACTAAGCCCAAAGATCTCTGGTTCCCATATAGAGTTACACCAGTTTTTTCTTAAGTGAATAAGGTCTTAGATAGAGTACAACACTTTTGTTATCGCTTCTCCAGGTTCTGATCAGCAGCTGGATGTGACAGCTCACTTGTCTGCCAAGTTGGATTTTCAAAGTTCCTTTTCATTAAATAAACTATTTATTTATTTATTGGCTCCTGCAATGCATCCACCTTTATTGTACAATATTTTAAGTTTGGATCACATCAAAATGAAGGAGAGCTGGCATGCTGTTGTCCAAATGTCCAACTGGACTTGACTGAGTCAAACAGCATTTACATTTTTTTTTAATTATTATGTGGTCTGAATGGTGCTGGTGTCTCTGAGTCTATGCTGTGACTGCTAGTTTATGTTTTGTAAAACAAATATTTTCTCATCCTAGTCTTGTTATCATATACTACAGGATCTTATCTAATGTTAAATCAGCCTGTTCTTATCCAGCCTCTGCTTCACAAATCTCTGAAGGTCCTCTTTGAAATGTTATGAGAGGAGAAATGAGATGAGTATATTACGTCATCCAAGTGTAAAAAGGCGGCTGCTGCTGCATCACATACTGAAACATTGTGTGGGCACTACAGTGTCTTAATGTGACTCGAGAATCTGTGTCTACCAACCCAATCATTATTACTCCTCCTACACAAACTTTTATTGTTGGGCACCAATAAGTGGTGGGCGAAGGCCCCTGGCCAACTGACCACCAGCCAGCTGTGAACTCTGTCAAACTTAATTATATGTCTAGTCTGTTTATGCCAAACAAATGTGAGATTGGAATTTTTAGTCAAGCTGTTAAGCAAATCAAATCAGTTTTGATCAAACCTGAGCTGAGTGTTAGTTGTACCTGTTTTCTGCAACAGGAGGTTTGTTTTCAGTGATGAAATTCCTTGTTTAACAGTTCCAGTCTTTACACCCTGTGGCTGTTCTGTCACGTGATTAATTTGATTGTTATTGTATTTTTTTTTTTTTTTCAAATTATTGTTTATGCCATGGGCATTTTCACTCACAATGTGCATATTACATAGTGAAAAACTAGTGCTTACACAGTACAAATATGTTCATAAGACTCTCATTTGTATGACATAGACATGAAGTAGCAAGAACAGACCAGATCTTTTGTGAATTACACAAATAATAAAGATTACAACAGACAGTGTGTTGAGCAGGATCACCAAATAACAAATCTTTTGGGATTGTGAAGAGTTTCTGTATCATGAATGTCATATGAATCAAATGCAGTTTGTTCTGTGTGTGTATTTGTTAAGTGGACACTGGACACAAACCCAGAAAATGAGACACACAGGCTC
Organism: Maxillicosta whitleyi; assembly: GCA_029822895.1. Lineage (NCBI taxonomy): Eukaryota > Metazoa > Chordata > Actinopteri > Perciformes > Neosebastidae > Maxillicosta > Maxillicosta whitleyi. The sequence continues at coordinate 20,362,992 of JAPSES010000144.1, forward strand.
CAGATGAGACTTAAGATGATGTTAAATCCATCACTACTTCTGTTGAATGGCCTTGAATGAACAGTCTTACAAATATATTCAAATCTTTTAATATATAGGTTTTGCAACTGTGGCAAACTTGCATTGTTGCTCATTTGAGCAAAGATGTAAAATATTATTGTGAACATTTCATTTTTATTCATTAGGCTCCTGGTGTGTAAAGGCCTTTAATCTGGTGGTTTACTTTTTTTTTGCAACTGGCCTCTGGTTCTTTAGGTCCACTTCCTCCCTCAACAGGACCATCTGAGTTATGGCACATACTATATCTTCCCTCACCATCTGTGACAGGTGTCCACCTTGGAACCAGCAACATCTGTTCCTGCAGGTTATTTAAAGACAGGTTTGCACCGTCATAGCTTGAGTTTTTTTTTTTTTTTTTTTTTTTTTTAGAACTTGACTGACTCAATTAGATTTGCATGAATGCAGACAAAATGATGCTGATTACAGCACTGCAACATTTATTCTAAAACTATACAGGAAATCTCAGTAATTTCACACAATGAGTCTAGTCATGCTTTTTCTCTTTGACCCAAACAGCAACTGGTGACCAAAACCATCTACTGATCTAAAATATTTAATTACTTCTGAACCACTAATCCTTCTAATCCATGTAAATAATTAATGTAAAATACAGTTCATCATCTTTTCATGGTCATCAGATATGACCCATTTGGACATGGAAACACAGTTTTTTTATGGTCAGTTAATGATGTATTTCTGAAAAAGTTATTTTTTTAAATCACTTTTCTCTGTTTTTGATATAATAATCTTTAACTTTAATCTAAGGTTCTATGAACATGTACATGATCAGTGAATTAAATACAAGAAAATACATGGTTTTCATTGAAAAAACATCTAATACAGAGGACAGTATTATAATAAATGGTGATAAATCCTTTTTAAAAAAAGGTGAAATCTAGAGACAAATTTAGTTAGGAACCGACACAAAAGTAACACTGGGTCTTCACGGGTTAAAATCTAACTCAGCTTCAAGAACATCCATTACTGTATTTCTTGTTTTGCATTTTAGTGTCAAACTTATGCTATAAGCCTGTCCCATTAAATGACTGAATGGTGTTAAAAGATTGAACAGGCATTAGGTAAACTGACATTATCATTATTAACCTGTCTGATGTTGATGCCCTCCTGTTACTGTCCATTTGTCTCACACTTATGTTCTACCAGTAGAGTCATATTACTGCTGTGAGTCATTTTCCAACAATGACACATGAATCAGGCAAAAATGTCAAGGGATGAAATCAATAACTAAGTTTCACCTGAGGAAATGGGAGAGCAGTGTATAACAACCTAAAGAAATAGACAGGAGCAAAGTGTTTCTGGGACCATGGACTCAGAGACCTCTTATTCCTGCTTGGTAGCACTTAAAGACCCTGAGACCATGGTTGGTAGATCCTCAGCCATGGCTTTTTTTCCTCAAAGGACTTTCAGTATCAGATCTCTCTATGATTAATTTCCAGTGCCTACTTGAAGATATATTCTGGTGGATGTTATATAATTTTTGCTTCATCAAAAATGTTTTTAAAAAAATCATTAAGACAAAAATATTATCTTTTCTTAGATTTTAAGAAATGCATTATTTTATTTAATTCAAGCAACAATAAATCATCATAATGTTGAATGGATTTGTGCATAATTACTGGAATTCAGCTGTTTTGGTAATACTTTACTCCTTTATAATAGCACAAAAATAATGTGGTAATAGTTTGGTAACACATAGTTAATGATATTGTTTGGAATAAAAATCTTACTTACCATATCATAATGTCATAATTCAATTCAACTTCCCTTATTTGCTTAAATGTTATGGCTATTGTTTTAAAGAGCTCCTTCCACTAAAAAACACTTTGAGTAGCTCTATTTACAATGTGGTGGGTCACAACAAGCAGTATATGTACGCAGCACCCCAAGACGTGAAATTCG
>JAPSES010000144.1:20365071-20376854 GCA_029822895.1 Maxillicosta whitleyi
ATATATATATATAAATCACTGGGGAACCACAGGTTCTACATGTGGTAGATAAACACAGTTCATTACTTTACTTTCTTAGTAAATTCCACTGGTATTTTCAGTTGAATAACCTCTCAGCTGGCATGTCTATTTCTGCATATGACATTTGACACCATGGCAATATGGCCGTATTGTTTATCTGTTGCTAGGTAACCCACTTCAATTCTATGATTCTTCGCAAGGCAATTGTAAGGCTATTGTACTCCTGAATTACTAATATCTCCCAACATATTACTTCTATTAACTTGCTGTTTTTGCTAGTTTCTTCTTTGACCAAAAATGCTTAAGTAGGACAAACTACAGCAGTCAGCTCTTTCTGGATTTTGTGTGATGTTAGAAACACACATTCCCTTTTATAAAATAGATAACAAGGCATGTTCACTGTAGGGATCCACAGGTTCTAGATGTGGTCATTTTTACACTGGTGTTTATTTACCACATTTGTCCAGCAGTCACCGCCAAAGCATTTTGGACATAGCAACGTGATTGTAAAGAGATTGTATTCCAGCATTTCTAATATTGGTCCAATCAATTTGCTGTTTTCACTACAATCTTCCTTGACCAAAAATACATATGATTCCCAAACTACAACAGTCAGCTTTGTTTTGATTTTGTGTGATCCCAGACACACACACACACACACACACACACACACACACACACACATGCACACATAAACTACTTGGCTTTTATAATATAAACGGTGCATGTAGTTGCTGTATCTATGCTAACCAATGCCAGAAGAATGTTCTAACTTCAGGTAGATATGAGTTTTTTACCTCACACAGGCAGTGACATAGAATAGACTCCTAATTCTGCCATACCACTATGCTTTAACAGCTTATTTGTAATTTAATAAGATTTCAACCTCATTATTTGTCAATAAAGAATTGTCTGATATTCAATGATGACATTATCTCTTGGGTAACGGGTTTGTGAACAATCCTCTTAGTTGTTGTTTTTTTCTGTTCTATTTGGAAATCCACCAATAAAGCCTTAATAAATTGTTAATTATTTTGACTGCAGCTGTCTGTTTTTCACAGCTTTGTTATTTAACCAATGCAGAGATGTCAGACAAATGGTCCTTTTTTTTTTTTTACACCTTTTTACAAGGGCACCTTTTCTCTGAGTTAATTAAGACCACATGGCATCCTCATAGCTTTTCCATTGGTACTGGTGGTCCATATAAGGGCAAAGTCACTTACACAACTGTCAGATCATTTGTGTACTTTGACAGAGAGTAGAGTAGTGAGACACAATATAGTGTTCTATCACTCTGTGAGAGCTTGCACTACGGTGCCAGCGGGTAGAAGAACACACACAGGAAAAGACATGCTAAGTGGCTGTGACAGATGAGAGCTATCAAAGAGCATTCCTCTGGGTCTATTTCCAACCATTTCAAAACAGTTACACATCCATGGACAAAAACAACTCACAAAATGATGCACATGTACCGAAAATTAAACAAAGTGCCTCTTTTTGGTAATTTGTAGTGCCCTGTAAATAGTGTTATGGAAACTTACATAGTTTTTGCCTGTTTTTTTTGTTTTTTTTCAGACAAAAAACAATTCAGGTGAAATTATAAGAAAAAGCAATGAAATGTATTTAATGGAAAATGGCATGGCATTGTCCACAGCCCATGCCCTATTCTCCTAAGTTTCATGTTCATAGGTATCATTTTAGTGCAGTATTTGTGCACCGTATTTTCCAGACTATATAATACAAAGTATAAACTATGAATATAATCTGCACCCACCAAATTTTAGAATTTTTTTTTTTTTTTACATATAAACTGAAGCTGATTATAAGCCACAAGCGTCCACGTTGGAACATGACATATTTACACAGAACGATGGTAAACAGAAAGATTTTTTAAATATTTCTTTACATACCTCAACTGCGTTTTTCCAAACAGTCCCTGTAACATGGGAGTAACACAGCAGCTACGCGGTAGTAAAACGTGTGATTAAAAAAACAGCTCTAATTCTTTCTTGAATAACCAGATCGATTGCGTTTAACTTAAAAACTGCATCATGTATTTCTTTGTGTGTTTTCCATGGTGAGGTGTGTGAATGAGTTAAGCTGAGGACACTTACTTAACTGAGATAATAGTTATGATTCATAGAACAACATGAACTCAAACATAGAGGAGAAAACTCTAGATTAAACAAAAATAGATAACCTAACGCCATATGATACTATTGTTACATTTTTGATCCTGGTACATATTCTTAACATGGAAATCATAGAAAAGCACAGGCACATGCACATACTGTACTGCATACTGCACACAAGTAGAACTTAGTACGGGATAAATGATCTCACTAAGCCAGAGATCAAGGTATTGTAACAACTTGACCCACTTGACCTGTAGCTGTCAGCATGTGAAAGGCTTACGAGTGCCCTTGGTATGTGTGTGTACTACATGTCCTTAGCACATTCATGCATTGGCAGTTCTGTGGATTTGTGGGAAACTGAATAAACAAGACCGTGGCATAAAATGTCACTCAAATCTCCTTGTAAATGTCACTTGATTTTACAAGGAGATTTGGTATTTTTTATGTCTTTTGAGTGGGTACATTTTTCATTCATGAATGTTTGATGTAATGACAAATGACAAAATGTGGAGACTAGTGCTTTTTCTGTGTTGCTGTGTCTTATGTCATGTCCACGTAAAACCGCATCTTTTCCTATCCGATCTTTTTCTTTGTCATTTTCAAAACAGTGCTCCAGAAACACGGAGTTGTTTCAGGAAATATCTGTGTTCAAACAAAACTATTGAAAATGATGTAGTATAAATGCCGAGCCTGTCTGTCTCGCAAAAACAGGAAAGAAGATGTTGAGCATACACATACAGTTTGCTTGGTTCTACCAGGTCTGATCTAATATTAGCTCCTGGTTGTCCTTCGGTTGGCCCCTCTCCACCATAGATCCAACAACATGTAACTATTATTAACTAATATTGTTAACGATGGTTGTTTTTTGCTCATTGTAATGAGAGAGTAGCTGAAGATTTCGATTCAATATTTCTAATGAGCTGCTGCAACACGAGCACTTCTCTGTCATCCACCATTGCTGTGGTTGTGAAGTGGCATCTTGCTTCTGGGGTGAAAGGTTATGCCCTGTTTCCATTACCTGGTACCGGCTCATTACTCTGATGCAGCATGTTATTTCTGTGTTGTCTGCTCAGAGAGTTGCTGAAAACTCACAAGTTGTGTGTTTTCTCGTCTGAATTTTATGTTGGCCACCAAAAACTGAATCTACACGACCAACCATGGTGTAGTTTTGTTCTGCAATGATATGGATTAATGTATCACTATTTACTGTCTACTTCCACATCAGATTTTTGTAAATTGGTGGGTCACAGAGAAAACTGTCTGAGCAATCAGTGGTCTGCAGTGGATATACATTACAGTTCAGTATTGCTTTTCATAATTGAAACACAAAAAACCAAAGCCAAATTGAGTCGAGCCAGTACTACGTAGTGGAATAAGGCATAAGAGAGATGAGGCTATGACATCATCATTTTAGAAAAGTTGTGTGGTTTGGTTACACAGACAAGGACGTGAAACCAACATTTTCAAATGTATGCACTCTGGGACCTGGTTTAAAAAAGTTGCAGTTTCATTGACTGAAAATGCTGGTTTCATGTGGACAAAAGGCCTATCCGATATAAAAACTTTTGCAGGTATGACATAAGCTTTCTTCATTTCTTCGACATGACTTTAGTCTCCACACCTGTCTTGAACAAATTTCTAGCAAAACCATTCAATGTGGAATATAAAGCGTTTAAATTTTTTAGAAGACAGCTGAGGCCTCAAACCATGTTGTTCAGGTGAAAACTGAGTTATATAGAGATATAACTGGAGTATACAATACGGAGTGTTTGCAGAAGACATTCTGTCTTGGAGGGAACAAAGTCAGCAACTGCTGCAAACACAAAATGAAGTATGAAGTTCACCTCTGGTAAAGCACAAAATCTGGACTTTAAGTTAAAAATCTTAACTTCTTCTGTTAGACCAGTCACAACAAGTAAAGGTGGTACAACTCTAGACTACTGTGGTTTTGGTGGACAGGAAAAGAGATGAGATATTCCCTCCTCTGGGCAACATTTCAACCTGAGTTCATATTGATCTGCACAGTTATATTTGATAACCGAGGTGATCAGTATGGTGGTATGTGTAGTTCTGCTGTTTAATTTTGAGTGTGGTTGGGCATGTTTTTCTCCAAGGTCTCCTCGTGTTAGTACATTTTTCACCTTCGAGAAGCATTGAATTATCAGATGTGGTCCAACCAGTAGGTTAGCTAATATTAAATTGCTGTGGTTTGCATGCGTGTGCTACATAACTTGGTGGAAAGTAATTAAGGTCATTTTTTTAGACAATGTTGTTTGTACTGTTGTTGTAGACAGTATTCATTTGCAAACAAATGTTATCATAAGTTTCTTTGCTTTGTAGGTCACTGTGATTGAACATATCATCATGTGGCAGAGGTCATCTTTATTTATTTTGGCCTTCACTTCACCACTGACCTGCTCATCGATTTCACCTGGTCTCAACACCATGGACATGTATGTACAGGCTTCATTGACTGTACACATAGAACTCTGACTGTTGTCTGAGGGGACATTTGACTTTCTTCAGGAGATAATTAAACAGCTGCCTTCTGCTGTTATATAATTGCACAAGCCAATGTTACAAATATATTTGGGATTATGATTTGATTACTTGTGCTCTACAATTGTTCTACAACATCACAGTTTGTGAAATGGGGAGCATCCCTGCATCCCAGAGGACCCAAATGCAAAACCCGGCAGCTAGATTGAATAACTGTATACCTATAGGTAGGTATGCAGGCTGGCAGCCACAGACAGGATACAGAGAAGGAAGTTGTTGGAACTAGGCAGGCAAGCAGCCAGACATGGATAAATGATCCAAGATGAAGCAGACAGAAGCAGTCTCCAAGGCATGCAGAATTTTAAAAACTATAAAGAAACCATGAGATCTGGCTCAACTGAGCTCAAGTAAGGGAAACTGCACATGACAAGCTGGCTCAGAAAGGAGTGTATGATGGGAGTATGATGGTAGGTACAGGTATAAGTACTGAAGGTAATTGCTAAATGTGGTGTGCAAGGTAAATGGTGGAATCCTTGGAGGTCAGCTCGAATTCTGTCAGTAAGGGTGGAACCGCTCTGGTGTGTGGCCAAGAAGTTCGAGTTTCTTGCAACTTTGAAGCTGTCTGCTCTCTCAATAGTGTCTTTGACAGGAAAGAAATGCTGGTGTTGGCAATTCAGGAGGGACTCCACTCAGTGCAGGTGGCGGGCTACTGGATACAAGAGCAGGATTAGACTGTTTCTGAAAGTCAGATGATATGTGCAAAGACTTGGGAGTGGGCTAGAAAAGGTAGGGGTTCAGGTAGTTAGTGTGAAGGAAGAAGCAGCAGGAGACAAGGTCAGATGGAAGCAGATGTTCTATTGCGGCGATAAAGACGGTGAAGGTTAACTGGAGTGGGCTAGGCAGCATGAAGGGGAACATGAGCCAGACTGCGTCACAAGACTAAAACTAGGTAAGTCTACACAACCAGGATTGGGTACAGCCTGCAGATCTGTCTCCAAAGCAAATGAATAGAGAAACCCTAGCATGTGCCGACTGCTGGTTAAGGACGGGAAGGTCATTGAGGAGGGTGAAAGCTGTGCGTTAGCTCAGCCCACAAACACTGTGAAGGCAGGAATCTTAATAAGTCGAGACTTTGAAGAAACTAAATAGGCCACTAATGCCACATCTGTTTCCTTTTCTGCCATATCTCATACAGCTGTAAGGGTTTCTATGTCTGGTGCACACAGGAAGGGTTTAATAAATTTATGTGTAAGGCTTAAGGACAAGGAAATAAGTAGTCAAGCATGTAGGAAGAGCAGACAAACGTTAGGGGCTAGGGCAGATAGAGGGCAGAATGCTGTAGGCGACCAAAATGAAGCAGACGGAAGCCAAGTCTAAGGCATGTAGCAGTTAAACAAACACAAACATAAGTACTAAGATCTAGCAACAAATGACAGGTATTTAGTGACGGTAATTATGGAGCAAGGTGTGTGAATGAGAGGGCTGGGAAAACTACAAGTAGGTTGGACTGGTTGGGAAAAAGTGATAAACACATGGGACTGGAGCAGGAAAAATGGTGGTTTATGGTGAGCATAGAATGGAAGGATAAGGTTGTATCACTCCACACAAGACCGGTAGTGAGCAGAATTCAAGCAGCAATTATGTGCATTTGGAAAGTGTGATTGGCAAAACATATTTGCGGGAAATGATTTTCTCAGAAATAGGGTAGCAGCTTGAATTGTTCTCTAAACACAGGCAGAAAACAGAGGTAGCACTGAATATAGATCTAGAAAATCACTGTACAGTAGCTTTAGTAAGTGGATATATTTTACAAGTACAAATGCAACCTATTAAAAATTCCAAGCCCAGTTGCAAAAAGAAATAAAGAATCTTTATGAATACTTAATGATGTTGTATGTACCTACATTCTGAACATGGGCAGAGGCATAAGATAAAAGTTGAACAGTGTGTGTGGACAGAAGGGACTGAGAAACATGAAACACATTGAGCATGCTGAAACAATAACTCTGCTACCCATCAGTGGATATGATCTCTGCTAGATTTCATCTCACAGGAAAGTAACACATTTTCTGTTGTAGCAGGTTTACCTGATTTTCATATGAGGTTCACCAGAGCTTTGCTTCCATTCCTTTCCACATTGTCAGACTTCTAAGACACTTTCTTAGAATGTAAAAGCAAGTGCAGACAAGTGAAGAGCTGACGTTAATGACTGATGAAAGCAAATGTGTAAGTTTTGAAATCACAGATGCTCAAGTGATAATCATATAAGCAATGACGGTGAATACACAAGAAGATTGTGCTGTGAAGTGACTCATTTATTCATTAAGATACGATTTTACATGCAATTAAAACATAATCCTTAAAAACTCTGAGTCGAAACTGAAAGTTGTGACAGTATGTGAACCCTCCTGTTAACATTTTCTAGTGTGATTCTTTTACTAATTGCAGCCAAATACACGTCACTTATAAGTTTAGGACTCTGCTCTATTTATCCACCAATGCAAATAGTGAGTGCAGTCTAAGTTAAGAGTAAGTCCCCGGAGAATTAATGTGCCTTCAGTCAATGCAAAAATATGTGTATGTGAATGTATAAACAGAGCATTTATTCAGCCTTGCTTCAATATTGGAATCATATCCTGTGTGTGCACTTTTTTTTTAATGTTTTATCACTCACTGTATTTCATATTGTGCCACCAAATTCACCGAGGCAGCTGAATACTGCAGTAATGTCAGCATCATGGGGTTGGGAAGTATAACAAATATCATTTTATTATATTATTTATTATTTTATTATTATTATTTTTTTTAGTCACACTCAAAAAAATTCTAAATAAGTAATAGATGCCTAAAAATACTTGACTGAATGTGACAGTCTGGACATAGGGGTGTGTTCTGTTTCCGCTGTTCCTCTTCTTCAGTTTTATGAATGACACAAAATTCAGTGTGAAAAACCTCTTACATTGACTGACACCGGTGAAGTTATTAATATGTGTCTAGGATATGACAGACCTCATGGGTGCATTTGCACAATTGTGCATGTTTTAGTGTTGGACTGTGTGAATGTGTGTCTGTAGGGGGGGTAAGTGTTATCTGCACTGAAAACAGACTGAGCAGGACTGGACAAACCGTCTGTTCGTGATAGGAGAGTTACTCCCCTGACAGTTCCTGAAGGCAGGTACTGATAGAACAACCCATCTGGGTGACCTTGATCAAACAAGTACCCTTTATACCTCAGTGCCTCTGAAGATACATACATCTGTTAAAAAAGGTTTCTGGTAAAAATGACACAATGGAGTTGTGACAAACTTGTGACACCAAATAAGAACTGTTTGTTCGTCACAGAAATGACTTTCAAGTAAAACCAATGTTAAAATGTTAAATAGGTCATATTTTTCTAAACTCACTTTTGCTAGTCTTTGGTTCATTTATTTGTGTACTGAAAAACTATCTTTATATTAATTTTGGCAAAAATCCAGTGGATTTCTATAACTTGTTTTAATTCCTCCAATTTGTTACAGTTTAGAACTACGTCATGACATTAGCTCATATAAGGTCAAGTCTTCTGATGAACATTTCTCAAAATACAACATAATTGTTTGTCAGCAGCAATGGTTGTAGTTAATACTGAAAATATGTCCAAACTTTAAGCCAGTTACTTAAAATGTTCAGTTGTTGGTTGTATTAACGAACAAAAGTGGCTGAATGGGACAGAGAGCACTATCAACAACCTGGAGGGGTAGGGTTTGAAGTGAGTCATGTGCATTTAAAGGGCCAGCGCTCAAAACTACCTTTCTGGTGTCATTACTCAGAAATAGGGTTGATGATGGACCTGTGGAGTTGAATTAATGAAGAATTCAGACCCAAGAATAGCATTTACAGTTCATGTAGTCAACAGGGAAATGTTTTACAATGCAAAATTCCATTTTAAAAAAAAGGAGGAAATATCTCTCCTTTAATGGTAATCACAGTTGGCATTCAAAAATCTGACTAATCAACATACGTAATGTGATTTCTAAAGAAATAAATGTCATCAGTTTTCCAACTATAAACCACATCTGATGAGTCAGACAGGAACGGTTTGTGGCAAAATGCTACTGACGTAATGTGCGTGTTGCTACTGGCCACATGTGTACATGTCTGTGTAATAGTGAGTGGTAATTGCTTTCATCGAGAGATTCTCCACAGAGTAAAATACTATTGTTTGTTTGTTTTTTTGCAACAAAACCCTGCTTAATAGCGGTGTCACAGCATGATTAAAATTCAATACTCTCCAGGAATCCAGGACATGTTGGTTTTATGACAGCAAACACAGGTAAAATGGCCAACAGAGGAGAGGTAAGGTGTTTTAATTGAAGAGTCCTGCAACACAATGATGGCATCAAAACATCCCACTGCAGGAAGATGTGCACATTTTCTAGCTACATTGACAGGCAGCTATGGTGAACACTGCTGTCAGTCCATCTATTCAGATATTCAAAGATCTCACAGATGGAAATTCCTCTGAGAGAGATCAAGCTGTTCAATATTAAAGAAATTAAACATAAATGGTAGGATGGGATGACACTGAAATTGGCTGCCTGGTGTTTACTGTCTATGTTTAAAGAACATTACTGACAATGGAGCTATAATGAGCTGACATGCACAGATGAAGTCTGGGGGCTGGTTGACCTGCTTAGGGTGGAGTCAAAGTCAAAGTAAAAGCTTGTCAAAGAAAAAAGAAATTCACAGCTTGATAACAATGCAACTGCCTGGTAAAATGTTTTGTACTTAAATCTGTATCAACAATCTCAGCTTTATAGACCACAGATGAATGAAGACAAGAATTATCTTCCGTCTTTAAACAAAAAAACGTGTAATTTATTCTGCATTTTATTGCACTCTGTTTCTGAACTATTCGCCTTTTCTCACAGCGCTGTAATGTTTTCCCTTTAGACCCATCATCTGGATGTGTTTGCTGAGTTAATTACCCTCACAGTAAAGACCCATTGGTGAACTTTGGTGTCAGTGTGAAAAAGTACTGAAATCAAACACAATTAAACAAAAATGCTAGAAACAAGTGTAATGATAGTAGATTAAAGTCTTGTTTTGTTTTTGGTTTTTAACCACAAAACATCATGTGTCCTGCACATACCATCATGTACAAATTATGGAAACAGACAAACTTCACTGAAACTGTGTTCCCTAAAAGCTACAAACAACTTGGTTAAAATGAGATTAACAGTAACTGACGATTATCAGAAAAATTGTGATGACACATGTTACCAAACCTGTTTAATCATGAAATTCCAATGCATGGAAGACTCACCCACATATGGCACAACATTTCCTGTTGTCACCAAATCCACTTCATGTTGAGTTTCTTTTTCTTTCTCATAATAGCAAATGTGTTTCCTTTACTTTCTGAACATTTTACTTATTTTGATAAACTGAAAGTCAATAGTTTCTCAGTGATTTCACATAGATTTTATTATTAGATTATATTACTCTTCCTTTGTCAAGATCACACTCTGTAACTCTGCATTGGCACAATTATGCAATTTTTACTGCAGGAGGAAATCCATAATTTAAAAAAAAAAAAGAGAGAAGAACAACATCAGATGAAAGAATGGGGTCTGTGGAATGGTTGAAACAGCATCCAATGCTTAGTAGATTAAGTGATGACAGAGGGGAGGGGGTGACCCTTTGGGACAGGTTTTGGGATTACATGAAGGTTGATAGGTATGCATGTATGAATGTATTAATGCATGTACAGGTGTGTGTGTGTGTGTGTACAGACACATATTGACATTATTATGTATCCACCTTCTTTTGCTGCCTGTCTTTTAACTGTCTTTTAATCTTTTATGTTTAAGAGACAAAAAATGTGTTGAGTCTGTCACCATGTTAATTGTTAATTATATACTACCTGTTCTTGTATGGAGAAACATATTAAGTTTTCCATGACCCAAGTCTTTGAAAAATTTAATAAAAACTTGAATAAAAAAAGAAGCAGGAGAATACACACAACGATTGTTAAATAATAATAATAATAATAATAATAATAATAATAATAATCTACATAAGACAGTGTGTCCTCAGTCTTTGCTTGGATATGTTTCTGCAGAAGTATCAGCTCTTTTTACAGCCAGTCTCAGACTTGTAAAATGTAAAGTTTTGGGGGACTCTAGTGAGTCAGAACATGAAAATGTCCCACTTCATCACACGGTTCACCTGAACCTGCGCCCGGAGCCGCTGCTCGGGCTCCTGTGACTGCAAGTGTCGCTGACAGGGTTACTTCTAAACGCCGCCCTTACACAGAAAGCGACGACTCGGTGATCGGGGAACTCCACAAGGCTACTTCACTGACTCACTATATGTCATAGGCTGTTTATATATAAGATCCTACCCCCAGTGGATCGCACACTTGACCAGTTGCGCTGCGCAAGAGTCCGATGGTTCATCTGAATTCAGCGGTCCTCTCTGGGTAGATGTGGTACAGTAAGGTAGTTGTAGTGAAAGGTCTGTGCGTGTGTGAGTGTGTGCGTGTGTTTGTGTGAATGTGAATGTGCACTCCTAGAATAGAAAGCTAAAGGAAGAAGAAGGAGAAGAGAGAGGCGGGATCGTTTTATGGCTTGTTCAAATCCAGGGTGAAGCAAATAGATCATCTGTATCAGATCGATAAGCAGTTCGCGCTCCCTTTGTGGATTTGATGGATGTTTGATCAGTGGATGTGATGCCCATATATATCATCGACCGAAAATTTCCTGACACATCTGGTAAGTCGTTCACGCACCCCGAGCGCTTTTTTAAAACGCGGTGCCATCTGTGCGCGTCTGTGCGTGCGTGCGTGTGTGTGCATTGCATTATTTTTGTGTGTGCGTGTGCGCGTCAGCCGGTTAGGTGACACGGGGCAGCGTGCACCAGTTGATCATGACATCCCCTCGGAGTTCCCGACATGCAACAGGAGATGAGGAGCTGGCATGAAGGAAGGTGCGTGTTGCACGGTTGCGAATCCCAGTGTGTGGTGCAGCAGAATATTATTCATCAGTTGAGTTCAAAAAGCCAGTTTGTCTTTGCCTGTAACAAAACATTTCAATCTTCAGTTATATTCTTCCTATTGCTGCTCAGCTGGAGTCACGGCTCTGGGTA
>JAPSES010000144.1:20376954-20401468 GCA_029822895.1 Maxillicosta whitleyi
TTTGCCTGTAACAAAACATTTCAATCTTCAGTTATATTCTTCCTATTGCTGCTCAGCTGGAGTCACGGCTCTGGGTACTCAAGGTGTATGGGGATTTATTATTATCAGTTTTAGAGTTAAAGCTTTGTAAAAGTTATATTCGCTCATTGGATTCTTACTGCTATTACAGGAAGCATCAGGGAAGCAGCTTTAGAGGTGTACTTCATTCACAGCACCATTGGGCATCATGTGATCACAAAATCATTTCAAAGTGAATTTCATCTTCATAGTGGAGCTATAGGCCTGGTTGTGAAACTCCTATCCCAGAGAAGGTGTTATTTTAAGTAAAAGTAGGCCACGTTTCAGCACTCATTCAAACTCTGTTAAGTACATGACATGTTCATGGCTCACATGTAGATTGTAAAACAGTGACTTCAGGGAGAGTCAAGTTGACTTGCGTGTGTTCGGGTGTTTCAGGTGTCGGAATGAATAATGGGTTTAATTTTAAAGGGGTTTGTGAGGTCTCAGAAGAAATGCAAGCTGTTTATATTTCAGATATCTCATGACAGACAAACAGACAGAGAGTAAAAGAGAGTTTGGCTTTTGATGCTTCACTCAGAGACAGTTTTACCCATAGAGCAAATACTCAAGAAGAAAAAACACAACATGTGTCCTATTAATATTTGTAGAAACAGTGACATTACAATCATTACAAATTAAACATTCACATTACAGCTTCTTCTCTCATACAACACCAGAAATCTTACAACAGTCCCAGTATACACATGTTACACAAACAACTATAAGTGTGTAAACGGATCTGGAAGCAATGTTGATGAGTGAACAAAAATAAGTTGACATTAGAGAACACATGAGTGATCGTCTATGAGAAAGACATAAAGTAAGGGCTCCCTCAGATTCATACCGAACATGTCTCAGCACACTGTGAGGGAGTCATTTAAGATGATTTAGGACCTCTTTGTGTCCCAGTCTGTTTTTGCGCCTTTCTTTCCCCGCTGTCTCTCCAATTTCTTCTCCACATTCCTTCACTCCAACTTTGCGTTGCTTGTCATTTTTAATATATAACTCCGATTTCCATTTTTGGTTTGTAATGTATAAGGATCAGCATGAACAAACGTGATCTACAGTTCTGCCTCTTTATGGCTTTACAGTGTGGGTGTGTGGGGGGGTTGCTATCAGAATTATGTTTTTGCACTAAAAAGAAAAAAAAAGTAAAGTTTCCTGCAGCTGGAGAGAGGTTTTGGGTAACATAACTTATGTGATACAAGCTACTGGATCTCCTCTATTTACATAATCAGCCTGTTTCTGTTTCTTTTACTGCACACACGGTTTGTTTCTTGTGAGAACATTCTCAGGCTATGCAAAACAAAATGCGTCTGTTAAATGTAGGGCCATTACTTTGCAATAGAAATCTTATGACTGATTGTGAAATAAAGTAGTGCTGGTATCGAGGAGAGAAAGCAAGTCTGCAGGGAGCTGTTGATGTATACTGTAATGGCTATGAATTACCAGTCTGTAATGACTGTAACCAGAGGAGCTGACTTAACACAGGGCTATTGTTTAGGAGAGAGGTAAAAGAGAATTTCAGAGTCAGTAGGACATGGCTATGTGTGACATTGTGGATGAAAACGTGGATGTGTGTGTGACCAGTGGGGAATGTGATGCATCTCTGGGTCTCCATTCGTTCAAAGGAAGCTAAGAGACTTTGTCCTATGGTGCTCTCATCTGAGCCAGCACGCAGAGAGACCCACCCATCTGCACAAACGCCTCATGACACCAGCTTGTAAATGTGTGTGTGTGAGCATGTCTGCGGATGTGTGTGTGTGCGTGCGTTTGTGTGCAGTGATTGTCTGAGTGTGTGCGATGTCGGTAAGGGATTAAGGATTAATTGCCTTCAGAGATAGACTTAACTGCTTGTTACATGAACTTTGTAAAGTTCTCACTTGGCCCCAGAGAGGAAAACAACTGAGTATAGTGAGGAGCAGAGGAAAGGTCTCTCTTGTTTTCTGTTCTTCAGAAGTGTGTGTCTTTTTTTGTCTGAAGTGTACTGCCACCAGAGGGTAAGAACTTCTGTTGTTCTCACCTTTTACTCCAAGACTGGTTCATGAAAAATATTGCTTTTTTTTCCCTTATTGGTTTCCCTATCACTGCATTACTCTTTGGGTTTTTCCTCTTCAATATGTATCTAAAAACTCGCAGGACTCAACCAAATGTATGCTTTACTACAATGAGAAATAATTATGTAAATGAAAAAAGCAATTTGCATAAGACAGGCTGCAACTAATGACTTCATTGTCTGAATAGAAAATGACGGATTTTTCTGTTTTTTTATTCTGTTGATCAATTCTTTTCTTGATTAAGATATCAATTATTTGATCAATAACAGTAAGAAAGTGGTGGGAAAAAAAGGTTGATCAGTGTTTCTCTAAATGACTTGTCAGTTCCAGAAGTGAAGGATATTCAGGTTGTTGTTACTGAGGACAAAGTGTTCACATTTAGATAAGAGCATGTACCTCCGTTTTCAATAAAAGCACATGCAACCAATACAATAAACAACTGATACAACTAATCAATAAGTTATCAAAGTAAATGGTGAATTTAATGGAAAGCTAAAAAGCTTCCCCTAAACAAATGTCACAGAAGTTCATTTGTTAATTTTAGGTCCATATATAAATCAGATGTTTATTTGATGTAACTGAGAATAAGACTTTATTTGTTTCCCTTCAGACATAGATGGGAAAAAAATGCAAATATAATATCAAATATCTGAATTAATAAATATCAATTATTCATCAAGGGAAAATAGATTTACAAGTCAAACATGTTGTCTTAAAATGTTGATCTTGGCAACAGATGGAAGAAAGATTTCATGTGAACTAACACCAGACAAAAAACTGCATGTGTGACTTTCAGTATAGTCTATAATTCAGTAGTTTCACTTCAGCTCGACCTGCTGTTCTTAATCTCTCTGTAGGTGAGTTGATACAGCTGGCAGCTGAAGGAGGAGACCTGAGAATGACAGAGACTAACCCCCCCAAGTCGGCTAAAAAGCCTCGTTGGACATCCCTGGAGATTGGCCTGATTACTATCGTCTCCCTGCTCTTCATCGTCATTGTCGCCCTCATCATCCTCTTTGCCACACAGAAGACTGGTAAGAGCTGAGATGGCGAGTGGAGGTCTCACGCTGATTTAAAAAAATATCTGCAGTACACATGTGCTGCAGATGAGCAGCTCATGGAAATTATTTTTTAGACATCTGTAAGGCTTTTGAGGGTGGGGGGAACTTAAAGACTTAAAAGTCCACTGTGATCATAGCATGCAAACCAAAACAAACTGATGCCATTGTTCAAGTCTTATTGTCTATCAATTTCAAGCAAATTGTTAAGGGCAGTTTGGAAATTGCCTTTCTATACACACATTGATCTTACTTAGTTCCACTCTAATGGTGTACATGTGCTGAAGGAGTGTTCAGAATTTTAGTATTTTATTCAGGTGAGTAGAAGATACTTGAGCTTGGCTTTTAATCCATAAAGACCCACAAAGCTGCCGGTGAAACAACAACCAACAGCATCTGCTCACATCTAATGTTTAACAACTGTTCATCCACTAATTATATTAATCCATGTAAATAATTGGTGTAAAATGCAGTTTGTCTTTTCATGATCATCAGATATGACTCATTTGGACGTTTAGAGGCTCTGTAGTCAGTGTTGAAACACTCATCTTCTACAACATTAATTCAACAGTAGAACCCGTAGAATTTGGCAAATGACCGTGTTTTTGAAGTTTGTTTTTATGTTCAGTAAATGATGTATTTTTTAAAAATATTCTTCAGTTTTCTCTGTTTTATATAATAACTTTTGGGTTTTCATTAACGACAGAGTGATTTAATTAAATATAAGGGAAAATACATTATTTACACTGAATAATACATAGGATAGTGTCATAATTAATTTAAGAAAAATTAAGAGAGGAAAACCCATGTAGGAGTTGCCATAAAAGTTGCACTGGGTCTTTATGGGTTAAAGTTGTGTGGAAAGGATTAACCATTCTATACCAGCAAGAAAAATATGCAAAGTGTGATATCCAGGTTCCAAAATGTATACATTCTCCGCCACATGTCATCTGACATTTCAAAAAAAAAAAAAGAAAAGTCATTGAAAATGGAAATGATGAAATCGACCAGACTTCCTGTAAAACCCAGCCCTTCACCAAGGGAAAGAAGTCAAATGTGTATCAGATCAATTTCACAATGTTTATCACTTCAGTTTTCCTAATCATTAACACTGGGTTTCTGGACTTGGTCATTAAAATAAAAACAAAATGGTACAAGGTCCAGAGTATTATTCATCATGAGTATGAATGATGGAAGTCAGACCATCAAACATCTACTATCATAGTAGTGTCACAACCTGGTACTGTGGAGACGTGAACCCAAATGCAGAGAGAGCAGGAAACAGTGGACTCAAGGCACAAACAGTTTATTTTTTTTTTTTACAAACAGGCAAAAGGTACAAACTGGGGCAGGCAGAGACGGAGGTCCAAATTCAAAACAAGGTCAAAATCCAAATCCAATCTTTGCAGGCAGAGGTACAGGTGAGGACCAGGCTTAGGCAGAATCAAAACTTCAGACAGGGGTCGATACCAGGTAGACAGCCCACGAACAGAGGTACAAACGGGGGGGCAGGCAGAGACAGGATCCAGAAACAGAAAGCGGGTCGAGACTGACAGAACATAGACTAATGGAACACTTACTAAGAAAGTAAGAACTGGCTGGAACGGACGAGAACTTCCATGAACTGACGAGAAGAACCAACATGGAGACAAAGACATGACAGGGTTTATATACATGAGGCCGAGGGGAGACAACGAGGGACAGGTGAAAGACATCAGGGATAATTGGGGAAAAGACACAGGTGGAGAGAATGGGGAACAGGAAGTAAAGACGAATACATCACACTGGAGGGAAGACTACAAAATAAAACAAGAAAGACAAGACAAAAGACTAAAGACTGGGGGTAGAAGTGACAAGTTAATAAATACAAATGGAATGACTTACAGGTTAATAATTGACAAAAGTAACCGGTGAAGATCTTGTAGCTGATAATGTTTAAGTTGCTTTGTCAGGGAAATAAAAAAAAAGCTTATTGACAGTGTGGTTTTGACTTACAGTGTATAACTGAGCCAGTCATGTGTTTTGACACGCATGAAAAGGTGTATTTAATATCTTTCTGGTGTGTTTATGTATATATGATGTTCTGTTTAGTAAACACTTTAATACCTTAATTATGCTCCTCGAGGGAAAACATTACTTTTAGACTTTAAGACTAAAAGGTTAAGAGAAAATAAAACCGGAGAAGGGAAAAAACAACTCCCCCTGAACTCCATATAATGACTGATGAGTACAAAAATGAGTGGTGGTTTCTTTTGCATTTTCTCTAGATGAAATCTGCACCACTGCTGACTGCACACAATCAGGTAAGCTTTGTGTATGCGTATGTGTGTGTTTGTTTTTTCCGTGTCTTTATTGTCATTCTGAAAGCTTTGTCTTTTTCTCAGAGGAGGATGGGAAAGCTTAGGCTGCTGCTGCAAAAAAAGCTCAGAGACTTAAGATGTACTTAGAGAAAATGGCCACTTCAGTTCTGAATGTGTTGTTTCTAAATCAAAACAGTGATCAAACAAAAACACATCCTGATTACTAGAAACACACAAAACAGGATAATTCTGTTGGATAACTCTGTGTAACTGTACCAAGAGAGTTCAACTAAAAGTGAGGAAATGAGCTCATGTACAGCTTGAACAGTAATGAAGGAAATGTTATATTTGTATCAATGTTTTGTTCATTTCTATTTTTTTTTTTCCTTATCCAAATTTCTTGAACATGATAAAACTATATTCCTTACAACATTATTGCATGTGTAAAGTCCTTTCTATAAAATGTATTGCTGATTACATGGTGTAATAGATTCAGAAGAAATTTTTTAATTCATTCACTTCTTACACCTTATCTATAAAAGAGCAGTTTGTTCTCATAAAGAAACTTCTATGATACATTTTTATCTTCATAACTCTGACTCTGCTTTCTTGCAACATATGCCAATTAATTTCCAAAGCAGTTTTGGGAACGAGTGTCCCAGTTCAGTCAGATTTGACAGGCAGTCTTGTCACAGGAGATCTCTCAGCTGCTTCATGTAATATAATTGCACCTCAGAAAAGTTACCATATTTCCAGTAATAGTGCCCAGTAGAACCCAATTACTTTGGCTTTACTGTTTCACTTCTGCAAATAAATGCACTTTTATATAACGAAGGGCTTTACATCAAATGACCTTATCTAACATAAGCATGACATATGTCCATTTTCCTAGTTCAAGGACCAGATTATACATGTGTGCACTGCAGTATGTGATTTCCTTGAGTTCTCAGAGCTGGTTTCTCTTCTGTGCAATCAGCATCTCGTCTCATTGAGAACATGGATGGTACCGTGGACCCGTGTGACAACTTCTACCAGTACGCCTGTGGAGGCTGGTTAAAAAAGAACATCATCCCAGAGACCAGCTCGAGATACAGCACTTTTGACATCTTACGAGATGAACTGGAGGTCATCCTCAAAGGTCAGACTCCTAAACGTGCACCCACACTCAACATGATGTTCCACAGAGAGACTGGGACACAAACAAACTAACAGAACCGGTCGTGAAATGCAACATTGCCAGTTTTCATTCACAGTAAATGATTATACTGTGATTAGCTAATGATTAAGAATTGTAAAACAGGCTAGAACAGTCAGTCTTTTTCAGTTGAGTTGCTAAAGAGGACTGTCCGTCAGGGGACTGTGACTCTATAGATATCACAGATGCCATGAGAATTTGGCTGCAGAATTGCCTACCATGTGAGTTGAGAGTTTGTCAACATAGCTGTCATTATAGTGTGTGTGTCTGTGTTGTCCTCGAATACCAACACATGGTGAGAAACTGGCAAGAAAAATGTTAATTGCAAGTGTTTGCCTCAGATGCTTTGCCACCTTTTAGAGAGTTGGTCTCTGTGTGCCTTGGTTAATACAGCGAGTGCTAGAGTGTACTGTGAATGTATGTGTGTGTGTGTGTGTGTGTGTCTGAGGTCACCTCAAAGGGCCAGGGTACTTCTGAACCCTGGGTGCTAAATCTTTTAGCGGTGCAAACTTTTCACGGACAACCAAAAGTCTTCATCTGCCATAAATTTACAATTTATATGCCGGTACCTTGCACGATAATAAAGACAGTGCAGATTGGCTGCAGGAGAAATGGAGTGATTCAGAAGGAGCACAGAGATTGATCCTTAGTGGAAAAAGAAACTCAGGGTTTAAAGTGCAGTCTATCTCGTGGACACAGATAATTTGTTCCAAACTTGAGCGCTTTATCTGTTCAATCCCAAAAGGTAAAAACACCCGGTAAAATATCTTCAGGGTGCTGTGTTTTCCTCTGTTCATTGTCCTTGTGCCGAAAATTGACGAAGAAGATATTATTCTCATCAACACATAAATCTAAATCTTGGCGGAAATTGAAATGTTTGTAATCATTTGTATCTGCATTCTTTAAAACAACAGTTTATAATTGTTTTTAAATTAATATAACCGAAAGGTTACTCTATGCCTCACTACATAATGAGATGTTAACTTTTTTTTTTTTTTTTAACTACTTGCTGTCATTTCCTTTTATGCCCAACATTTTTTAAGCTTAAGAGATTGCTTGTAATGTAATGAGAATTAATTTCTATACTTTACTCTGCAGTGGGTGGTTGTGTTGATTTCACAAATTGTAAAAGAGTGTTATTTAAATTCTGGCTCACACTCCTTCACAAAGAATTGCTCGAACATGAGATTCAGTATGATTCACAAGTGCTGCTGAGATTTTAATTAGATTTTTAACAAAGCAGATAGGTATGGAGTCACTCTGCTGTGTTCTGCTCTGCTCTGCCTTCTCAATAGCCGTTTTTTTTTTTTTTTTTAAACCCATAAAAATCACACACAGTGGGGAAAAGAAAAGTAAACATTGCTCAACAAGGGATCATTTTAGGTATTTTGTTACTGCATGTGCATTTACGTACTTAGCATGTTGGTGTGTGAGTGTGTGGTGTCACACTTTGTTGGACTTGTACAGCAATAGAGCTGATTTATCACACTGCGATATTTGCTGCTTGTCGGAAAACAAATTCAGAGCGAAATGAGGGAATACTGGGCAAACTGCAAAAGTTGTTCTGTGACAATCATCAAGTTAATTGCTGTAAATCCTGCATTAACCACAGAACTGCACACAGCAACACTACACGGCAAAGGAACGGCCAAAATACTGGTCTTAATCATTCAACGGCTTAAATCCCCACCAAAAAGTCACTTTTGTGCTCATTCCTTCAGGCTGTCTGGCTTACCAGTCAGAGCTGGAATGTCTTGAACTGTACTGTACACACATGTTCAGGTTTACTTTACTGTGTGTATGAGAGAGTGGGAAAAGGGAAACAGTATATTGTGTATTCAAGATTATAGTTGATATTCAATACCGAAGCATATGTAAACATTGCATAGACACTGGAAAACAGACTTATTAACTCTTCCAGTGGCCTATAGGTCCTGTATGGGTTACAGTTTCCTCACTGACTGCTACATGTTAAAGTGTAAGCTGCAGCCATGTGAGGCCTCAACAGAGTAGTGACCTCTAGTCTGGGAAGTGACATGCGACCTCTGATCCTCGGGCTGGCTGCTTCCGCCTCCTCAGATGCCACCGCCTGCTGATGGACAGATCTTTTTCCTGTCAACAGCTGCAGGGGCCTAAAAACACCTGGACAATGCTGCGCTCTAGGCTGCATGTCAGCAATAAAATGCTGCGTGCATGTCCATGTGTGCGAATAGCTGTGTAGGTTTGTGGTTGCTTGTAAATGCTTTGGATTGTTCTCTGCTGCTGTAAAAGGCCATAAATGATTCATAATGAGATTCTGCACTCTGACAGTGACCACAGAGTAATGTGTGCATCTCTGTGTGTGTGTGTTTGCGTGTGTGTTTTTTTGTACCACCCCCTACTCAGGTGTAGCATACTGTGCAATAATTTGCCCAATTGAGCGTGAGAGTTTTAATTATGAACTAATTTGTGTCAGGAAGAAGAAGGAGAAATGGACAACAAGGAGAAGAGAGAGAGGAAGAGAGGAATAATAACACAAGCAAAAACTGCTGAGATATATAAAAAAAAAAAACAGAAACGCAGAATGATAGATGAAGAGATGAGGGAGATAGACAAGGGGGGGCTTTGAGGTGAAGCAGGGAAAAGATCTGAAGCCAGTGTACAATGGTATATTGAGAAAAGCTTTGAGGATGGGTCAGGAAATGTGAAACAGCATGTGGTAGTCATCTCCGAGCTAAGCCCCGTGTGTGCACATCTAACTATGCATGTGTCTGTGCATGACTCTGCGAGTGAGAACCCACTGCTGCTCTTCTGTATTACATGAGATGCTTCTTGAATTGCTACAGGTCTTAATCTCACTCTGAAAGACAGAACAGACAGAGCAGCTTGCGCTTTTGTAGAATCTCAGTCAAGATTTGTAGAATATCTGCGATGTCAGAAAGCATACACATGTAAGACGTTGGCTAGGGATGATGCTAACAGCTTATGACACCAAGAAACAAAATGTTTGTGTGGTGTTGTGACAGCAGTAAGCTACAAAACGCTCACTGAAATAAAAAGTTTTTGCTAAATTGTTTTGGTCACTTGGCCTTCCGGATATCAAAATTCCAGTCCGGACAATTGCACAACATCATAAATATTGTATTTCTCATAAACATATCACATAAAGATAGCACACCAGAAGTTTGTTGCCAAGAAAAATAATATAAATATTAATATGGTGTGACCTAGCCAACAAAAATATAATGAATAAAAATCCAGAATTTAATATGTTTTTGCAAGCTAGGATGTTTATGAATAACAGGAAAGAGGTTATTAGAGCTTAGACCTCCACCATGGCCCAATAATAGCACTCTTTTGCTGTTAACCATTACAGTAAACACTGTACTGTTCATGTGACTGAAGTTTTACACAGTATAATTCAGAAAGACTAGATTTAAACATATGTTGAGTGCAAGAAAGAAACACTGTAATCACTAGAGGTGGCTGTGGTTTACATAACTGGCAGGTCAAAAGGTCAAGGGATCTCCAAGGTCAATACTTTACTCCCTTTTGTGGTTATTTTGTAGCATTACCTACGTGTATACTTAAGGACAGTGTTGCATTAAAGTCATGTTCTTCGTCAACAATAGTTCATTTTTAGGTGAAATGATAGAAAGTACATCTCTGAGATCTTCACTATTCCTCCTACATTGGTTAAAAATAACTTTACACTATAGCCGCTGTTTCTCTTGCAGTAGCCTCTCATAAATCATCTTTTTTCTTTTTCCCACATTCAGTGTCTGCTAACTTTAAACAATACGTTGTAGTTGATAGATTTCTCTGAAACTGATGAAGAATTTGCTCAATAGTTTTTAAATGCAGCTTCATTTTGTTTTCAGCTGTGCAAAGAAAACAACAAAACTTTTGCTTCACCTTTGCTTTTTACTGATATGCACCTGGAGAGCTAACTTATCTCTGGAGGTCATCTGCAGGTACAATATTGTACCCATAGACGCTTTGCAAGTGATTAAACTCCAAGTCAGCCAACACTGTACATATGCAATATATGAGAATACATATTATCATTTGGCCTTTCTGTCTTAAAAAAAGAAACTCCTCTGACCTTTTTAACCCAAATAACAATATGTACTTATCAACAACACTAATAATACTGCAGACTAGACGTTGGTCTAATATCTATGGATATATCGTTGACAAAAATGCAATGTCATTGTCTTTTTGAAATGTAAATGAATGTCTTTAGCCTTGTCAGTAGTTTCCATTAGCTATTCTATTACTTTGTATTGAAATTAAAATGTGCTTGTAAATCAGATGTGTGTAGTAGCAGGAGGTTCATTATCATATGGCACAAGGTTAAAGAAACAAATGAGTCAGCCTGTATCTGATATGTTGCTAAACCACAAACAAGAACAATAAATATGACTATTTTCTACAATTTATGGATGTAATGAGGCCCATCATTCTTAACAATCTTAATGCGTTTTGGTTTTCTACATATAATGTACTTCAAATATATACTTCCTAATGATAAATTGGAGGCAACGCTTTAAGTGAAAACACTGCGAGTGAAATGCCTGGTGGAATGAGACGCACTCAAGGGTAAAATGGCAATGCAGAGAGGAGAAACTCGAAATTCTGAATCTGTATCACGCTGAGTGGTTTGGTTCAAATTGACGTGATGTCTCAAACAAACATCAGGTGGCACAAAATCCATTCTCAAATAAATCCAAACAGTCGCACACACATAGGGAGAAACAGAGCGTGTGCATGTGTGTGTGAGAGTAAGAGGGTAAGCCTTTGCTGTGGTTAAACATTAGCACCAGGCAGTCAGTAATCCAATCACACACACGATCTGTGCCCTTTTGCAGGAAGCACCCTGTGAAGGGTCCCTATCTCAGGACTTCATTAAGATTAAATGAGCACATATGGTAATGAGAAAATGGGAAGATTACAAAATTGAAATGGTAGAAAGAGGCTGAAATAAAATGCAGCAATGCACAGTGTGAGTGTGAATGAGCTGAGTAGAAATAATAGAAGAAATACACTCTGAGAGCTAAGCAAATGCAAATAATTGAAAAAGATTATAATTCAATATTGAATTAGCTCCAAATCAGTTGAGGCTGCTGAATTAAATGTGAGTACGGAGGATAGTCCATGAATGATGGGAAAACAGAACAGGTATATTGCAAGTATACTTTAGCTATTATTACATTTGAAAGGATTAACTTTGTTTCATATTTAATTACCAGCTTAATATATTTGCTTTAATGTGATTGGCCTGTCAGTCAGTCCTACATATCACACAAAGATATATAAATGTAATTATCCCCATTTATCTTTTGATCCCAACTGACTTTGACATGAGTTATGTATCACTGGACTCAAGGGATAGTTTCCTGTCAGGCGGTCATGTAATTTAATGCCTGCTCCTTTTCCTGTATTGATTCTGAAGTTGCATTGAGATGAGCAGGCTGATGGCATATATCTCCCATTGTGACCTTCGCAAGAGGAAAGTTTACATAGTTAAAATGAGCGATGGGTTTTCAGAGTTTTATTTGTAGATGCTTTTGCAATAATGTTAAAGCTCTTCTTTTTTAGGGAAACTATTCCTCATGCAAATATTTAGTTTTTGTGGTATTCACTTTTTCGGACCTATGAATAAAAAATACTATAGCGTCGGGATTTATGGTTTTATTTAGAGCAGCCCTTATTTGAAAAGAGGCAGGGTTATTTTTCAGGCATGAAAAGACATGCCTCAAGGTTTAAAAAGCTCAAAGCCATCCGCAAACTTACTTATCTCTGACTTTTCTTTTTTTTTTTTTGATATTTAAAGAAGGACTGATTTTGGGCATTTCATACAGTTTGTGAATGATTCATTGTTTGCACAGCTTGGCTTGTCTAGTTCACTTGACTTGACAGACATCAACAAGTGGGGCTGTTTTAGGAATACAGTGAAGAGGTACATTCTTACATGCTAGTTAAGACTGATTTACAGACATTTTGAGACTTCAAAGACGGGTATATTACAGAGGATATAACAAAAATTTAAGACACACAGTCACAGGACCAGACAGAAACAATAATTCAGCCTTGGACTTTAACGCCATCCCAGGACAAAATGTTTATCCAACTATCAGACCATTAATTTTGCAGACTTATTTATTAATGTAATGGATAATTAATTAAACATTGCAACACTATGTTCATATCTTTAAATCCCATGCACCGTGTGGACTTTTAACCCTATTTATTCAGGTACTTGGTACACAATTAACTAATAATGATGTAATTGATATAACGTGATTCAGATTTTTATTGATGATGACATGGCCATTTATCTATAATACAAAAATAGATAGAGATAAACTTTAGTCATCCCAAGGGGGAATTCATTATCATCTATTGGATCAAGATAAGAAAGGCAAGTCAAATAAAAATAAATGTTAAACAAGTGCTCATCAGTTATAGTTTCCAGTCTGTTTTATTTTGATTTATATGTCGTACAATCCGATGACAGCAAGGATGAAGGATTTTCTGTAATGTTCACTGTAGCTGCTTCTTTTATTGGTAAGAATGTGAAGAGGATGATCCAGATTGTCTAAGATGATTTTCTTATTTATTTATTTATTTAGTCCACACCTCTCCACCATATTCCCAAAGTGTCCAGCTTCTCTCCAAAAACTGAACCAGCTTTCATTACCAGTATCTCTCGCCCTCTTATATCCTTTTGTTTGATGATGCCTCCTCAGCAGACTACAGCACACTTACCATCACTGACTGGTAAAACATGTGCAGCCTTTTAGTGCAGACATCAAAGACCTTGAGCCTCCAAAGGAAAAAACCTCTGTCCCTTTCAGTAGAGTGCCTCTCTCTTCCCCTTCCTGTCCATTCCTGGTGCATGCCACAATAGCGGTGTCATCAGTATTTCTGGATGTCATGACTCTGAATTGTACTTAAAGTTGGCTGTGTACAGTATGAGCAGGAAGGGAGCCAATACAGTCCCCTGTGGAGTCCCAGTGCTGCTCATTACTGTCCCAGAGATATAGTTTCCTTGCCTGACAAATCATGACCTTCTTTGTCATGTATTCTGTGATCCAGGAAACAAAGGAAGGATCCACCCCCGTCCCTTGGAGATTATCTCTGAGTATGAAGAGTTGGATTGTGTTGAACATACTCGAAAAATCAAAGAGCTTAATTCTCACATACCTACCAGACTCATCTAGATGAGAGTAGGTTTGATGCAACATGTGGAGGAGGACCTCCACTCCACTTCACTGTGTTATTTTTGTTTTTTATGTGTGTGTTATATATGTGTCGTGTTTTTGTCTGATCTGGCCTCAGGCTCTTATTTTGCAGCATTTATCTGCATTTGTGACTATGGCCATTCTCATTTTATTACTTTCTGTTTGACTTTTCCTTTTATTCTGACTTTCCAATTTGCTAGGTGACATAAATGTTAATAATAGAGAAACAGGCACACGTTTGCTATGTGTGTTGCTGAAGAATGTGATGGCACCATTTTTAGTGCACACATATACTCATCATTCCTGTTGCTGAATTATTACTGGTCAACTTGATTTTTCTGGCCAAAAAGACCCTCAGGTTATTGGGAAATGTTCCTATGATCCCAACGGTGTATCAGATGTGCATATAGTGCAGTTTCCTGCAGTTAAAAAGGAGCATTTTTTCCTTAGAGGAGATGCCAGTGCCACTACGGTGTCATAACAGCTTCAGTACATTTTAGCATTGATTTTTCAGTCTGTGAACACCAGTCTTCAGAATTATATTGTCTCATTTAATGTTTTGATAATGGTGATGGAAAGTGCTGCCCAAAATGCCTGAATTGAAGGCTGGTGACCACAATTTTAGGCATTTGTTTCACATGTTGCTGGTCAGTGTGGGTGTGTGTGTCACCGGGATGGAATTTCAGGCCAATCAGAGGCCTCCTTTTAAATGATATATCAATTGACCAATCAGATCGGTGTTTCTTGGCAAATTGTAGAATCAGAAGTCAGTTGCTAATTGTGTACTTGAGACAATCTTTAATATATTTTAGGGGGGAAAATGATGGATTTAGCCAAAATTAGGAACTGACAAGCTGAGACACAATTATATAGATATTTAGCATGACTTTGGCTAAGCCGTGCACTGCTTTTTTGACAGTGTTTTTTTTAAATTGGCCGTGTAAATCACAGCTGCTCAGCTCACTACCTAAAACAGTGCCGGTGACTGCAAAGGTCACAGCACACAACTTGATGACCATAATGAAATGAAAGCACTGTCATCCAGGAAGAGACCACTCCCACCATTTTTGCCGTTTGTATATAAATCATGTAAGCACAACTGATCAGATAATAAATCCATGACACACCTTGCATATAAAAGGGATAATGTGTCATATAAATGTAGATAGATTTATAATGGTATTCAAAACATTAAAAGTGAATTGGTTCGGCCTGTTTATGCCTGACATTAACATAAAATGGCAGCAGCAATAGGTCAACCATTTACATACATTTTGCATGTACAGGAAGTTTATGGCAGCCACTTAGATCTTACACCATTTATTATTCATGATGCAGTCTTTATACTTAATATACCTGCTAAAACGTGAAACCTGCATGCATTACACACTAATCTGCAGGCTGCAGGTAAATAATGACTTGTACAATGGTGAAATAAACTCTTTTTAGGACCAAGATCTGTTTGCCGCGTGTGGAAAATGTATTGCATAATTTCTGCTCTTTAGTATAATGGTTTATTTATCAATTTTGACGTTAGTGCAGTGAGTTAATACTGTGCCACTGGACCATGAACTCGTGTAGAGGATCGCAAGGGATAACATCAAAGTCCTCCTTAACCTCCTTAATGTGCGTTATTATAGTTGGAACCAGCTTACTGAAGTGAACCCTGAAACTCTGACAGGATATGAAATAGGCCTTTGCTGTTGTGTACTACAATAGTGCAAGCACAGTTAAGCTTTAATGACAGACTATAGGTTGGTTCAGGCAGAAGTTATGCTGCAGTTGAAGATACATGCTTCAAAGGACACAAAGCGCAGACTGTCTGACGGTACCACAACAATGCACATACATTGTGGTGGTTTAACAGCCCCCAAAATTACAATGTAAGTACTGGAACAGAACCACAATGCTGCGAACATTTATGAGACCTCAACCTTATGTTTAATGCTACTGAAAAGTGATAGTGGATCCTAGAGGAATAGTTACACTTTAAAGGTACAATATGCAACTTGGTGCCTTAGGCAGTGCAGGAAAGTGTATTGTTAGTTCTGTTCTCCTCCCCCTCAGTTGAGCAAGTTTACACCCTAGCACTTATCACTCATTTTGATTAGCTGTCTGCCAAGAAACACTATCTTGCCTAAGGCTGAACTAACTGGCGTCCATATGCCCACAACAGGTGTTGAAGAGGCAATGAACGCATGCACTAAAGCAGCAAATGTGTTCACTCTTGTTTTCTAATTACCCTTTTTTGTTCCTCACTGGCAGTCTTGCTATTCTTTGAATAATTCTGGACTATGACCTCCCTCCGCTATGGTCACAGACCTTAATTGTTACCTGAAAAGCAATTTCAGCAACCAGACACTAAATGTATACATCACCACTTTACATTGTAATTCACATGGCAGCATTGACCTCTACAACAAATTACTTTAATCGTCTTAATCACCTAAATCAGTTGACTGCACTGCATGATAAACAGTTCACATTTTTGTCATTCAAAGCAGTGGCTCGACATGCCCTTTGGAAATGTACTGGGATAAAGTACAAGGTACTACAAGTCATTACCAGAGTTCGATGTTATGAGTTCTTGGTTCCTTGTCTATTTATCAATAATGTAATGTTCCTTTTTTAAATTATGTTTGCTTGAAAATGAAATCTATAGAAGTATGACCTTTTCAGAGTTGGTTGATGGACTTCATTAAGTTGGCAAACTGCCACACAAGTGAAAATGCTGCTCTGGAAGGCACGGCCAGCAGTCACCAGCTTTATTCCCCGCGAACCCTTCACATTCTTTCATCATTATACAGTTAAATATCAGTTTTATGCTTGACTTCATATCTGCTGCATCTGGAAAAGTGAAAAGTAATGATTTTACAGGTAGCCATATAATGAAATAATTTGCGGTGCACACAGAGAGACTGCAATTAGCCTTCAATCAGATTAATAGCACTTTAGTCTCTGCATGACAGCCAGGAAGCACATTTTTCTTTCTTGGTTTTTTTCTTTGAATGTGTGCCTTGTCACTGTGTGTTATGTTTTGGGACAATCTGAAGTCACACAGGGGCAGAAACACGGGTGATTAAATGCATCTGGACAACAGCTGGATTTTGTTTTGCATCTGAATAAAGATAGAAAAAAGTCTTTGTACCTGATGTTATTTGCATCTCCTTCTCTCCCCTTCCTGTTTTCAGCCTTGTCATACAGTGCGCGCGCACACACACACACACACACACACACACACACACACACACACACACACACACACACACACGCACTTATTCCTCCTTTATCTTCCTGTCTTTGCTTGTGTTTCCTTCACTCAATCTTACTCTCTTTCTGTGCTTTATCTCTCTTTATAGGTGTCCTTGAGAAAACAGTTGAGGGGGAAGCTGCTGCGCTCACAAAGGCCAAGACCCTCTACAAGTCCTGCACCAATGAGAGTGAGTCACAAGACATCACATGCCATCTTTCCTCATATCCATATCGTATCCTCTAACCTTTCCAAGTGAAACACTACTTGTAAAAGCTGTTATTGTTCTAAATCAGCTCTACAGCAATATGTCATGCAAATAAAATCTTCCTCAAAACATTTTCCACAATGTAGACTAAAAAAGTAATGAAAAGACAATCACAACACAGAAAATAACACAAATGAAATACAATAGACAATAATTACAAATTAGGTGCATGTGATTATTTATTTATTTTTGCTTAATATAAATAAATATATATTTGTTTGTTTGCATTTGTGCTTCATTTAAGGTCTTATTGAGCTCCGAGGAGGGACTCCGTTGCTGGAAATGCTGCCTGATGTGTTTGAGTGGCCGATAGCTTTTGACAACTGGGACACCAAATATGGTACAGTTATGATCCTTTTTCAGTTTTAGTCTTTCAGTTTAGTTTGTCTTTTGATTCCGGTTCAGTTTTCTGGCATTGACTTGTTTTAGTTCAGTTTTTATTGTGTTTTTAGTTTTAGTTTTACTTTCAGATTATATGAGGAAAGCCTTGATTGAAGGCTGGATGGAAAAAAATGTTATAGTAGGATGACATCAAACATGAGCGACAAAACCATTTATATTGATCTTTTTTATTAAATGGAATTTGTTAATCCACTGTGCAAATCAAGTAGAGAAAGGACAACTAAGATGATTTCACCCTAACTGCTTTTGTTTCAATTTTCATTGTTCAGCTTAGTTTTAATTTTTGACAGTAAACAAACAGATTATTTTTCACTGCTAGTTTTAATTTTGTACTCTTTTTTATTATAATCATGCAAGAATGCAATATGTTTCTCCAGCCCCAGTGACTTTTCTATCCTCTTGTTGACATATGCTAACTGTTTTGTACCGTGGCTGGGAAGTGCAAACCACTTTTACATTTCACAAAACACATTAACAAGTCTGAAAACAAAATTACATGTAGAACACATTTGCATCTTGAAAACAAATATTCATAAAAACACTTTTGCAAATGTGCAAACAAATTTACAAAACACGAAACATTTTTACAAGCGCCGAAACAAATTTACATTTGGCAAAAACACAAATACAAACTCCCGAAGCAAATTAACAAAAATGATGGAAAGGGATTTCCTTAAACTGGAAGTGAGGATCATTTCCAAAAAAGGGTCAGATGTTCCCCCAATCCAAATATAATGTGGCCACACATAGGCGTTGCTGGATTGAGCGGTGAACATCGGACCCTTTTTAGGAAAGAGGATCCGATGTTCCCCGGTATCGGGAACATGCACAGTATTTTGGATGGGGAACATAGGGATGACCCCAATGCTAATACCTAGTAATAGCATTAGCAACTGGGAATTGCACATAGTGGGGTCATCCCTATGTTCCCCAGGTCCTATGTTCCCTGGTATAGGGGGAGGGTCCCGGGGAACATTGATACGCTCCCCACATAGTGCGCATTAAAGCGAAGACACGCCAACTTGATTTTTGGCAGTCAGATGTCGTCGGGCAGTCTGGTGAGGTTGGTGACGTGAGTCTGCTCGGTGTGTTCTGAGTGATCGGCCATTAGAATACTGTAGCCAGTGTTTTCAGCTGATTCGACGTTAACACAGTTGTTCAGTCAGAATTGTTTTGATTGGTAGAGGCATAGTCCTTGACAAGTGAATCAGTGGACGAGAAGTATACAGCTACGCCAAGGTACTTCACACTATTATTGCCGTCTATAAAATACTGTTCACTGCATTATATCGTATCTGAATGAACACCAGTCAGCATTGCTCATGGACTTCATTCACTCCATGATGTGAACGCTGTTAACATTGTTACCATAGTGTGATTTCTCCGTAGTTTTCATCTGTGACATCTTTCTTGTTCCTCAAGAAGAATACTGCGTTCAACAAGTACAACCGCAGCCCTTTTTGACTGCTACACCCTCTGCTGACAAAAATACCTGACGACATCGAGCTCTGTGTTTTGGTCTAGACAGATGTTTTGTCATTTTCTGGTTCTACATCTCGTACGAGCACAGAACCTACGCTCCAGTCGGTACACAATTTGGTATGTTCTTCACATTTTTTTGACAGTGAGACGGGAGCTGGTTGATCCGTGTGGATACCAAATGGTGTGTCTTCGCCTTTATAAGCACTGAACTGCAGATCATCATCAGTATTATAGTCAAGGGCACTGACGGGAATTAACCAAATAAATGTACCTGGTTTTTTTTTTGGTTTTTTTATCATTTACAAAGTGTCACAACTTTTTTAGAATTGAGAGTTGTAGATGTTCCGTAAGTAGCTCAGTTTATCTTGTTTCTCCATTCTTCTCCATCCCTTAGGTGCCACTTGGAAGCTGGAAGATGTTGTTGCCAAGCTGAATGAGAAATATGGAACTCAACTTTTGGTTAACTTTTTTGTGGGCACCGATGACAGGGACTCCAATGCACACATCATTCATGTAGGTGTGCAACTGCAGCAAATGATCCCCTCTATCTTTTCACCTCTCCTTTGTAAACCCACATTCATATACTCATCATATTGGCTTGTGCATAAGGAGTTTGTGGTGTATTGTCTTACCTTTTTTGACAAATGTGATTGCTATGGCTTATAAAATAGATCTTTTCCATTTCTTTTCTGCCAGTTTGACCAGCAGACAAGCCTTGGCCTCTTGTCCAGAGATTACTATGCCTGCAACGGACCTTATGCAGAGGTAGGATGGAGGTTCCTATGCACAAACATACATTTACATGCACAAATGTAATGTGATTAAAGCCATCAACTGATACCTGACCAGAACAGCTCCATGTGTTGATTTGGGCCACTGCCACTGAGTCTGGGATTCATGTCCCCTGGAGTTTGTTCCAGGAAACATGATGCCCACCAAATGATGCTGGACTGGTTAAAACATCTGTACCTGAGTTAACTTTGTGAGTTCAACTGTGTGTACTTGTAAATGTGCGAGCCAGGATGTGTCTATATGTCAAATAAAAATCCTCTCAGGCAGTACAGGATGATTAAAATCAAAGGGGCAAAACAAAACAGATTTGGTTGTTTCAATCCAGACCAGATGTGTGTGATTGGAGCAGACGTCGTCTGCTCTGGTTTTATTTAACAGTATTCTGTGATTGATATATAGAAAGCAGCGCCACACCCAGCTTGAGGCAACTGGACTGTGTGAGTGTATATCACTGAAAGTTCATACTGTCGCCTCCAGTTTTTAGTCACTGGTTCAAATCACTGCCCTCCTTTCCTTCCTGTTAAAGTGAACTAAAAATTAAAGAAATGCTGATGTGCTTATTTGACAGGCGTGTCGGGCCTACGAGCAGTTCATGATTGACCTGGCGAAGCTGATTCGCACTGACCGGGGACTGGTTTTAAATGAGACTCGTATTAGAGAAGAGGTCACACGGGTTATGGACTTGGAACGGGATATCGCCAACGTAAGCATGCATTCGCACTGTGTTTTTTCATAATTAGTCTTATTTGACAACCTTGTTTGGAGTGGTTTATTTAGTATATCTACTTTCAAATATTGAAAAATGACAGAAAATTATAATTAGAGTGTTTAGAGTAAAGAATTCTAAAGTTGTGCCAAGACAATGTATTGAATTACATAGAAATTAACTTAGTCCCATTGACTGCACATATGACATATTAACCCATAAAGACCCAGTGGTACTTCTGCGGCTGCTCCTAAATGAATTTCTCTCTATTTAACCTTTATTTTACCTCTATTTACTGATCATGTAGATATTCATAAAACCTCAGATTAAATTCAGAGGTTATTATGTCAAAACAAAAAACTGAATATCTCCATAACTGATGACCTTGATAAGAAGACAAACTGCATTTTACACCAATTATTTACACATATTGGATCAACTCTTATAAATCAGTTTAATATTTTAAATTTTTAATATTTACATTATATTAAGTCAGGTTCTGTTGATAGTCTCGTAGTTTCGTTAGTGTGGATTTCTGTCATTTTTGTATATGTGAGGGGTATTTACTCTGGGATGGCAGAAATGTGCTTACTGCAGGAATTTCGCTATACCATTTCTATTATAATTTAGTGTGATTGCACAATTTTGCACTCTTTTCCAATTTCACTAGTCCAACTACCTTACACCAAGTACTATAATATGAACAGCAGGACATTACATATTAAAATAAGTGAAGCTCATTCATATCAGTTTCATTTGTATGTGTTGAGTGTTTGTTTTTCCCAAAATGAAAGAACAAAATGTCTTAATAGTTGAATCTACAGAACAACAACTGTGACATATATCAGAATTATCAAGATGCAAAATGACATACCGCATGTAATGGTAGAAGACTTAGCATCACACACCCTATGAGCGTTTTTGTTCTGACATTTGCATGACCTGAAACTCCTCGATCTGTAGCCCAAACATCTCTGCTGTGTGTGTTTGAAGCTCCAGTCTGGAGGGGCTCTTGTGTAAAACAAGCCATTAACCAGCCTGATACCTCCCCAACAACTTTTAGACATCAACAGGTTTCC
Organism: Maxillicosta whitleyi; assembly: GCA_029822895.1. NCBI lineage: Eukaryota > Metazoa > Chordata > Actinopteri > Perciformes > Neosebastidae > Maxillicosta > Maxillicosta whitleyi. Next base: position 20,398,830 of record JAPSES010000144.1, read on the forward strand.
ACAGTGCACATTTGTCATTCTGCGCTGGTATGCTTTGCTTAGTGCTATGCTTCACTTCACCTCCACTCTGCTGCCGGCTTTTTACAAGGCAGTCACACCGATCTAGAACTGACATTTACAGACCTGAAGCCTCCTGGGACTCCAAATATGTTTGTTGGTGCTGGACCTACACAGCAGTTGTATCAATGTGTCAGGAAATGGCTGAGTTATGTTGTGACAGGTTCTTGCCCCCCCCCTCCACCCCCCTTTCTCTCTCTGTCTCTCTCTCTCTCCAGGCTACAGACACTCCAGAGGACCGCAACAACCCAGTGTTACTTTATAACAAGATGGAACTGGGTGATCTGAACGCCAACTTTACCCTCGAGGTCGAATCACAGGTAAAAAATAAACTGTATCTGTCAGAAATTGTTACTTTTTTTTTTTTTTTACTTCCTATCATCTTGCTAATGGATTTTTCTCCTGTTTGTGCTTTTGGGTTTGTCCTGAAGATATTTGACTGGAGTTACTTCACAGGAAAGATAATGGATACAGTCAACATTAGTGTTCCTGACACAGAGAAGGTCATAAACTACTCCCCAAACTATTACAGAAGACTCAACCTCATCTTGAACAGATACACAAAAAGGTGTGTGCTTTGTGAAAGTTTGAGGGGGAGAAAGCACACAGCATGCAATGAAAACAGATGCTCCCTCTGTATTGATATGCCTCATTCCATACCTACTCACGCATGACCTCCCAGTTTAGATGTCCTTGAAAAAAATTAATAGAAAAAATGTCAGTAAAATTCATAGTATCTCGCAGAAAACTGTACACCAAATACTGTCATGGCTCTGAAAGTTTGGCCCGCTGAGATTCATTATTAGTATGTGTAGTCTAACCCTCACCAAACGCTTGTTTTTCACTGAGCTGAAACTTTAGTGAAGGAAAATTTGCAGTCCTTATTCATGTAAATTATAGCTGTTCATGTGAAATTACTGTGAATAATTTTTCATAATTTTTGATACAAGGTTTCACTTTCTTTCAAACACTAGTTTTTGTGATTTGTGCCTAGAAGAATAAATTAATCCACTACTTCAGATCTTGTTAGATATAGTAAAAAAACAAACAAAAAAAACCAACATAAATTTATAAGGTTTCCCTGACATAAACTTGGAAAAGTCCTGAATTCTGGGGGAGTTGGCATGGAATAACAAATATATTATAGGTTTTATGTGAGTATTTTCTTTGGATGTTCTTTTTACAGGGATCTACAGAACTACATGGTGTGGCGTTTTGCTATGAACATGGTTGTTGGCCTGAGCAGAGCGTACAGGGATACAAGGAAAGCTTTTCGCAAGGTCAGTGGCTGTGAAGATGTCTGTGTGAATGAAACACACGTGGCTACATAACAGGTTGTCTGATTAGTCAAAGGTGGGGTGGGAAGCTGTTATTATTATGTCTGATAGGATAATTATTTAAATGGAAATAATGACACAGAGTCTTTGTGTTGGTTTTTTCTAATGCTGAAGTCATTTGCACACATAAAAAAATGAAAGATGTAATTGAGTGAAAAATTAAAAGCACATAATTAAATTCTGCTTAGTTTCTCACCTCTTGGCTGGTAGTGTCATTACTATAATACAGCTTTAAGTTCAAATACTTTTCTGACTGTTTTTAGCCACATAATTTACAGGATGCATCATTCAGCTCTCATGACAAGCATCTGTATTGCAGTTGACGCTTTGTCAAATATAAATAAGAACCTACTGATACTAGAACCTCCTTCAGCAAATATTGATGAGTATTGGAGATTTAATCCTCAAAGGCCTAAACAACCTCCAAAAGCATCAAATGATCTAAAAAAAAAAAAGTTCAATAACCTTTGAACCACTGATCCTATCAATATATGTAGATAATATTGATGTAAAATGCAGTTTCTCAGCTTTCCAGTGTCATTAGACTTGGGTGCTCAAACACTCTGTAGTGAATGTGGAAAGACTTTTACTTTTGCAACTGATTCACCAGTAAACCCCCTTTCTTGTTTGTAGATACTTGTTTTAATGTTCAGTCAATAATATATTTTGCAGAAAAGGTCATTTTTTTCAGTTTTGTCTGTTTTTATTTTCATGGTGATAAATCACTTTTCAAAAGTTGAATGTAGAAAAAACTCATTTGGAACTCACCACAAAAGTAGTTCTGGCATTTAAGACTTAAGGAAAACATAAACTCTTAATGATTTATATTACATTACATTATATTTGGCAAACTCTTTTATCCAAAGGGATGTACAATAGAGGACATAAGCATAGCATATAGCACGTGCAGATACAAGGTGTACAGGAAATATACAGAACAATCGGTGCAACTGCCAACTGGGGTTAGTAGGTTTTCTATTTATTTCTTTATTTTGGTGCTTTCACATGGGGTCAAGTAGAGTAGACCAGTGTTTCCCAACCTTTTTTGTGCCATGGCACATATTTGACATTAGAAAAATCACAAGACACACCACCAAACATAAATGTCACAAAAATCTATTTATTGAAATATTATGCAAATCCAGTCTCACTTTACTTAGTGTGAAACCTGGGCTGGTTTAGTTGAACACAAAGCTGATATTCTTCGTCAACAGCTCTGAGTTTCTCTATTTTGTGTGTGTGTGT
>JAPSES010000144.1:20405104-20422672 GCA_029822895.1 Maxillicosta whitleyi
GCGGGGTGTCAGTCACAATATGTGGGGGAACTGTGCTTCTTGGCGGAGGTTTGCGCTCTCTGAGTGCTTTTCTAGTTATTAACAATATGTGGTCAGCTGAATCTGAATATACTAAATGACTATATCTGAACATGAGGGGATTATTTTCTTGCCTGACCAAACAGATAAATTCTAGGAGGACGACGCCAGGATTCATCAGACTCAAATTATAAAAGAGTGGTTTAGGGAACATTAGACATCATTTTCACAAACAGTTTGTCCACCACACAGTCCTACTGACATTGTGTGGGATAAATGATGCCACAGAAAATATGTTCCATTATCAAAGCTAAAGGCGGTCCAATGAAAGACTGTGATATTTATTTATTTATTATTTTTTATGGGTGGCTGGGTAGTGTATGTACAATAATAATATCCAACAGAACCTATTTGTCACATAATGAAAACCTTTATTTGTTCAATAATTTGATATAATGATGATTATGTATATTTACTAACTGATCCAAACACTAATCTTTGACTTGAACGGAGGATTGCTGTAACATTTTTGTGCTTCCAATTCGACACAGTAAATAAAATACTTTGTTCAACACTGATTATGCAAATTTATGATCTGACTGCTTTACATTCCAGTGCATTCCTTGCAAACATACATACATGCGTGCAGCCACAACCCCATTTGCATGTACATATATTCCCATACACACCCCATACTAAAAGGTTTTGGGTAAAGTCTAATCAGTATGAGCTCCTCTGGTTTGTGGCAAACCACAGCGTGTTGTCCGAGTGGTCATGCAGTGTGTTAGTGAGGGGTCTGCTGATGTGATGAGACACTGGAATGCCTCTGTCAGCTCACTGTGGTCTCATAGCACAACTATGATTATGGGCAATCTGGAAGGGTGACCTTTGCTGTCACTGCAGTTTCCAAATTTTCCACTCCGTTTAACTTATTTATTTTTTATTAGTTCAGGTAGTTTTTTCTCCTTTTTTGTGAATTATTTGAATTCAAGTTTTTTGCTTTGTTTTGCGACTAAACTGTTTGACTTTTTTGACCGATGACCATGGTACAGTATGTTTTGCACAACATTATGCCATCGTGGTGGCGTCAGTCTGTCTGTCTCTGTGTGCAGGCGCATTCCTGTACTAGATACTGAGAGTCAAAGCAGCACATTATAAAAACATTAAACTGCTTGCTGAAAACTGTGGTTTTGATGTGAACACGTTTATTTGCTTAATAAGAATAGCATAAAGTGTTTACTTAATATAACACAGTGAGGGTGAAACATAATCTGTCCAAACATCCCTTTTGTAATTTAGACTTCTGAGGCTCAGCAACAGCAAAACCAACCCCCAGACTGCTGGATGGATGCAGCTATGAATAAATATGAATATTTACCAGTTTCATGATGCAAAATGTAAATTGGTAGCTTTATCAATAATGCAAGTGCACATTTGCAAATACTACAGCAGATGCCTATGGTGAACAAGCTAAAATTGAAATAAATAGAAGTACTGATTTTGTTAATTGCCTCTTAATATGTAATTTTGATTGTCAGCAGGTCAATCGACTAGTGCACATAGGGACTGTAATCCTATATGTATGAATGTGCAAATGTGCGACAAAAAGGCCTTTTTCAAGGAGATCTATTTTTTATGTCTTTGTTGCACAATATGTTGCAGCTTCTTTTTTTTCTTTTTTTTTTTTTGCAGCAAACAGCTACTCTCTGCAGACCTTACTACTCTCAACAGGCCATTTTAGACAAACAAAACACCCACACCAAGCACAATTTAAAATATATTCTATTGTATTGAAATGACTGACAGCTGGCTTTGAGGGCTTTAGTTTGTACATGTTTATATTTATGACTGTTAGTAGTCATTGATTTGTGTGTTCTTTGTGTGTGTGTGTGTGTGTGTGTGCACAAACTCAGATGGAGGAGATGATTAAGGACATCCGAGAAGTGTTCATAAGTAACCTTGATGACCTGGCCTGGATGGATGCAGAAACCAAGAAGGCAGCGGAGGAGAAGGTACTAGTTATAAAATACTGGACTATACTATATATTGTATTATATTCTGATTTTAGGATTTGTGGTGACTAAGACTTTTTTTTTTTTTTTTTTTTTACCAAATCTCTTTTTCTGTTCTCCAGGCCAGAGCTATTCGAGAGCGGATTGGCTATTCTGACAACATCATGGATGATGAATACCTGAACAATGAGTACAAAGATGTGAGTGTCTGAAAAGTTGCGATTCTGAATGTTTTTCTTCTTTCACTAAATTAATGTAACAGAATACAGAGCAGCTTCAGAGTACCTGCATATCAGTTCTATGAAAACATCTCAGGTGCATTCTGGGCCATTATGAGTTTTGGAGGAGAATATATGACTGGGTGTTGATAGCTCTCATCTCAGCTAATCCTCCTGTCTTCCTGGCTTTGTGTTGGTGTTAGCTGAGCTACAGTGCAGAGGAGTACTTTGAAAACATCCTACAGAACCTGGAGTATGTGCAGAAGAAACGCCTGCGGAAACTCAGAGTCAAAGTCAACAAAGAAGAGTAAGATTTCCATTTGACACAGAATTATATCAGTGCTCAGTAAACAGGTTTTTTTATTCCAATAAGTGATTATTTAAAGCTGCCATGTTATATATTTAAATTGCTAATGATACATTATGTATTCTCATATGGTACTTGTATGACACACAACCTTGCGTTTAACTCAAGCATTCACATTCTCCCACACAAACGCCTACTCATAGTTACAGTTCAGCCTTCCTCTCAGCACACTAGGAAGGCTAATATTAGCCCACCTATTATTAACCCAGGTTAATTTTAACACCTTTCACTCAATTTGAAATATGCTGCACTATATATGTCCGTACTCTACTAATCCTTTTTTACTCTTCACTTTGCCAGGTGGGTAACCGGAGCTGCAGTTGTCAATGCTTTCTATTCCTCCAGCAAAAACCAGATAGGTATTTAATATGGGCACAAGCAAACATACCCAGTCAAACAGATACAGTCATGCATGCACCAAAAGATCCCATGTCAGACACAAACATATTTATTTCCTGGTTTCAGTGTTTCCTGCAGGTATCCTCCAGCCTCCTTTCTTCAGTAAAGGCCAGGCTAAGTCTCTGAACTATGGCGGTATCGGCATGGTAATCGGTCACGAGATCACACATGGATTTGATGACAATGGTATGCTTTTCTACACTGCTCCTTGGTCTGTGCCCCTATTAAAGGCAGATTTGGCAGATTACATTGTCCTTTGGTTGGTTTTCTGCCTATAACTGTTATCGCTTGAGAAATTACATTTTTTTAATTGCATGAGGCTATTTTTGACCACATTTGACCACACTTTTCATGAGTTATATTAAGTTCTGCACAACAACATTTATTTATTTATTTATTTTATTTTTATTTTATCTATTTATATCACCAAATACAAAGTACAAAAGTGAAGTAAAAAAAAAAAAAAAACAACACTGTACAGGAGAACGGAGATGCCTATTGGGCTTATACAATTCCTCCTCCTTAAAGTATAACAAATAATAATTACAATATAACTGAAATACTTGAAATGACAAGGCAAGGCAAATGACAAAGAAATTATAACAAATCATAAATAAGTGACGATTAAACATTACATTGATGCCCTAAACCACCCATAAATACATTAGAAACAAATTGGATTAAATGGAAATGTACGTGCGTTTATTAATATCATGGCTGTTTTTTCTCTTATCGATTAAACCCAACCAACCAACATTTCATGTGTTTGTCTCTGTAAAGGTCGTAACTATGATAAAGACGGTGATCTGAAGGACTGGTGGACACCGGACTCCACTCAGAGGTTTCTGGAACTGTCAAAATGCATCGTGGATCAGTATGGCAACTTTTCCTGGGACTTGGCCAATGGGCTTCATGTACGTCCTGGTAGACTATCTTCCTCATTTCCTCCTTGTTTAAAGATTTCAAAGCTAAAGCCTCCTCAGAAACACTTTTTTTTGTGTGTGTGTGCATTCCCGTTGTCTCTAGCACACTGTCCATTTATAATTTTTGTCTGTTTCCTGTAGTTTTGCAGCATCATCTCTTCTCTGCTTCTGATGTTTTAACAGTAATATATTGTGTTGACATATCTATCTCTCTCTGTCTCATTGTCCAATTCCTTTGAACAATGCTTTTTTTTTTTCTTCACATACCCTCTGGGATTTATATCTCTCCGATTTTCTCGTATCCCAGAGACTGATATCTGTGACTTGGTAAAATATAGAGGAACAATTACAGTCTCCCTCAGCCCTCAGTCTCCTGACAATCTTTGTGTTCTTTCTCCTTATGTCTCCTCTCTAGTTAAATGGTAACAACACCCTCGGGGAGAACATTGCTGACAATGGAGGGATACGGCAGGCATATCAGGTAATGAAACTGAAAACAAAAGAGGAAACTCAGTTTAAGATCCCAGGTTTACAGATGTGAGAGTAGGGAGCTGCGAATGAGTGCTTTGTTATTGTCGCTCGCCTGTTAACATTAATAGACATGTCTTTTTCTCGGGTCACTGATTTGCTCATTAGTATTGTAAACACAACACTGAGGGACATGATATTACTGATTAGTACAGTTTCAGCAGCACAGACGCAACAAGGTCATATTTTACTGCAACACATAACACATTTTCTTAAAATAGCAATATTTTGTCATCTGTTATCTGCAAGATTCAAAGTGAAAACTTGCAAATATAGTGAAAAATAGTTTTTCACATGTTCAAATATGATTAATTTTCTTTGGTGATTTATGTAAATTATAGCGTGTGTTTTGTGAATTTAACTGAACTTTGAACTGAAAATGTTCAGCAGTTGAATTTTTAGTATTGTTTTTTTGGTTCTGGGCTCTAATTACATTATAATTTAAAAGTTCAAGGTGAAGGCAGTCTGTTTAAAGTCAGTCTAGTTTAAATACTTTATAACGAAATAATAATTAAGGAGGAATTTTATTTCAAATGTAACATGCCAGTAATATTGCTTATTTTGGCAGGTAATAAGTCAGGTTTTTCCCACATTGGCTATACATAAGGTATAATCAGGGTTCCAACGGGGTCTTAAAAACTCTTAAAAGTCTTGAATTTACAAATCTGCATTTAATAACTTAAAAAGTCTGTAAAAGGTATTACATTTGATATACATTAGATCATAATTTATGTTACCATCAATTTGTTGGCTGTGCTGTATTGAAATGTATCTGGGAAATGTCTGTTTTAAAGAAAGTAACATTAGTCTGCTGAGTTCCACCTGTTTCAATATGACAATTTATCTTGAAATTAGGAACCAATTATCACTAACTTTGCAGCCCCCCCGGTGAGAAATAGTCACAGAACATTCAACCCAACACACGTGCAACTGTTAATTATGTGCACTGTCCAAGAAAACTGAACTTTAAAGGATGACTCACAAGTCAAAAGTAAGCATTGGAAAGTGCAAATTTAGTAATGACTGTTTGGAGCAAAGACCATCCACCTGGTTGACACAAGTAGAGGGGAACAGCTGTGAAATGAGCATTAAATTTTGCTCTAAGTAGTCTTAAATTTAGCTTGTATGAATTTTATATAATACAGAATGATATTTGTCATTTAATATATAATGTATAAGGTCACCTAGTGCCCTTTCATAAATGTTCTTCTAATTTTAAGTGCAATCAGGTGACATTTGTATTGTGTTATTGCTGCAGGCTTACAAAAACTATGTGAGGGAGCATGGAGAGGAGCCACCACTACCTGGAATTGACCTTTCCCACGACCAACTGTTTTTCCTAAATTTTGCACAGGTAATAAACTGAGTGAGAGCTGTACTGTATATATGTTGCAGTGTGTATTAGGACTGGTAAATTGCAGAAAATGAATTTCCCTACAGGGATAATAGAGTGAGCTGACCTTTTAACCTTAACCTTTAGTGTATACGTACATATGGATAGACAATTTCCTTCACTGATACACAGTGGAGATGGTTGGAGATGTGGATATGAGAGTAAAAAATGGATGGGAGAAAGTAAGACTTGACTTGTGTGGATGATTTATAGGACATTAACTGGCGTTTTTTATTCACTAATTTGTAGCGCCGAGAAAAGAGAAAAGGAGATTTTAATCTGAATAAGTCTTTAAGCCAGTTAAATAAAGCATATAATGATCAAAAGGACGTAGGATTAGTGAATGCATACTAAGTTCTAGATGGGTTTACTGGATGAAACCTAAATGCATTATTGATGGATGTAACTGTTCAGAATTTGCTGACGTCAAACACGCTCAGTTTACATAATATGATAACGTATATAATTGAAAATGTCTAAACTTGTGTCTCTTTTAGGTTTGGTGTGGAACACACAGACCGGAGCAAGCCGTTAATTCCATCAAAGTAGATGTTCACAGTCCAGGAAAATTCAGGTATATAGTCGTCAGCAGAAAAGACTGGAAACACTTCATTTGACATTTTAAAAACGTACACTTAAATGACATGCTCTTTAAATGAACTTTTCAATGCAATAGTTTTATCACTAACTAGGACTTTTCTCTGTGTGCATCCCAGGGTACTTGGATCCCTTCAGAACTTCCCAGAATTTGCCAAAGCTTTTAACTGCAACAAGAGCAGCTATATGGTCCCAGACAACATCTGCCGTGTATGGTAATTCCCAGGGATGTGTTGACGTGGGTTGCCTCTGTCCCCGACTGTACTGTCTCCCCTCTGATTGGTGGAGCACTGGTGGGGAGGCTACAGGGAAGTGGACGCTCCCCTCAGCTCTTTTACTAGATGGACCAGGGCTGGTGGACTGACACTGCAGTATGCACTTCCTCTGAGGACAGCAGCGGACTGTACCCTCCCAAACAGGTGGAGCACTGTCTCTCCAACTCTGATACTGTAGTTCATTCAATCAGCCGTATTATTTTGCTTTTCACTGGAAACAATCATTCATTCATTCATTCATTTTTTTCCTCTCCTGTTTTTTTTTTTTTTTTTAAATCTTGTTTTACACGTCACCTGTGAGATTGTAATTGTCATGTATGTATGTATGTATGTGTGTGTGTGTGTGTGTGTGTGTGTGTGTGTAAGTGTGTGGTACAGTCAAAATAAAAAGCCATTAGCAACAGAAGGGCAGACAGACAACTGTGCTCAAAACCCACTGGTGTTGGAATAAAGCACACGCCCACTCACACTCATACAGTGTGCTGTTTCAGGCCTGTACATGTGTATGAGTGTGAGTGGGTGTGTGCTTTATTCTTACACCCACTGGTAATAAAGCACACACCCACTCACACTCATACACATGTAACCAGGCTGAACCGCTGTACTGTATGTGGGTTTGGGTTGTGTGCCTCTCATAAAACCTCAGCTGTTTTTAACCTTCATTTACATCCTGATCAATTCTAGCTATATTGTACTTCTTATGTATTTTGTTAAATAGACCAGTAAATATTTAACTGTAATCATGTATCACTACTGTTATATTTAATGTTACCAGCTGAATGGCAGTTGGCAGGCAGCTGCTGGTCATCGGCAGTTTGTCAAATAAACCAAAATTAAGTTTTTGCCTTTAAAACGACAGATGGTCACAAATCACTGAGCTGACAATCTACGGACACCAGACCCTTTTTATACGTTTACTTTAACCTCCTGTGTGTTTCTGTTCGGATGCACATACACCTCTATGTATATTCCACTTTCAGCTAGTCAGTATGATCGCTACCTACTGTGTGTAAAGTTGGTATGCCTTATATTATATTTTGTGCTACTTTGTGTGAGTGGGTGTATGTGTTTGCATGAGTGCACAAATGATGAGAAAAAAAACTAATTAAAGAAAATTTAATCATATAAAAAAACTAAATAAAGTATTCATTTTCTTGCAGAGCTAGATGAAAATATCAAAGCAGCTAAATATAGAGCTGCATCCAGCAGTGGGTTAAAGTAGTGAAATAACATCAGAAACAGAAAAACAGCTGACTACCCTGACTCTTCTTGGACAGATTCAGGATAATAAATGCCGAGCTGTGATAACCATTGTCTTCCTGTAGGTTTATCTGTGGTCCATGGAAATCAGATTTATCACAAATAATAACCCTGTTTCCCCAAAATGCTTCTCAGTTTGGTGTTTAATTCATCAAATGAGGCATTTTAAATTTGACCTCAGTGCAAAACAGCAAAACTCAATTAAAACCTACTAGCATTAAATTTAATTTAGACACGATTTGTTCACTACGTTAAAGGTGGAGTAAGTAATTCTAACATGACAACTTTTGTCAAATTTAGTAAATACCTCTTCACTGCTGATTCACTATCTGTTCTGTGTCCTTTATGGCTCTATTAAAAATAAACTTATTTAGCTGATCCAATATAAGGCCATGAATTTGGGTGGCAACAACAGTCTTTCTCAGGAATAGCTTACTCCACCTTTAATCACAGGCTGGGTCTGGGTCTTTCAAGAAACTTTTCAAGGCGAGTGCATTTTTCCAAAATTCAATTCCCTGTGTAGGATGTTTTCCCCTTGTATATGATTTCTTTGTATGTTAAAAAGTAACTGAGGTTATGATACAGAGTCATTAATTGTCAAATAGGCTTTTTTGCCTTTGCTTTTTATATTAGAAATTAGTGCAATGAATGCTGCATCATGATCATGTAGAAAACATCTTCAGATTGTACTTTCACATGTCTATGTTCTGGTCTTATTGTTTGTGCAAACCCTCTGTCTCCCTCTCACTGCTGCTGTTTTTCTTTCTTTCTTTCTTTCTTTCTTTCTTTCTTTCTTTCTTTCTTTCTTTCTTTCTTTCTTTCTCTCTTTCTTTCTTTCTTTCTTTCTTTCTTTCTTTCTCACACTCCACCTGTAGAAAGACAGATATACCTCAGTTGCCTGTATTTAGATACTTTATAATAATGACCGATAATCATCTTGAGGAACATTTTTTTTTCTTTCAAAATAAATCTTTAAATAACAGACTGTCTGCAGGCAATTTGTGCTCTAATGTGTGTTTATGTTTGTTTTAGTATTTTAATGTGGCTTATCCTGTACGTACTTATTCAATCACAGAGCTGAAACATTCTGTCTCATAAAGTATGAAGTATCAGTGTATCCTGTATTTCAAGGTATCATGTTTTTGGACATATGCAGAATATAGAGAAATTGTGTGCTCCACATGAAGAATACAGTGCAGCCTGTGATGTTCCTAAAATAAGTAAATAAGATATTTCTAAATTTGGACTCACCCATGCCACACTATTGTCCTGAGGGGAATATTAGGAATTGGGGGTTTTGTTTAATTTTCCAGTGTTCATGGACGGGGGAAAAACAATAAGTTAATTGTTTCGCTCATACTCTTTTTCCACTAATTGGACTTATAAGCATGCGGGGAACATGGGGCTAATAAGTGAAGTTAGTCTAAGGCTCGATGCAAACAAGTGAATGTGCAATATCTTTATGGCTTCTCCCAAGCGGCTGGCTGGTAAATATACCCCATGCTGCAGTGAACCAGCAAGCACATTTCCTGGCACCGGATAGCTACTACCCAGGCTGAAACTGGAGAGGCAAACAGTCATGGATATACAGGGAATAAAAAAAAACACACACATATACACACTTATACACACTTCAGAAGGTTCAGAGGTGTAAGAACGAGCCAAAGAGAATTATAACACACAGGATGTATAGGACAGGGATGCCAAGCTGGAAGACCAGAAATACAGCTTAACTTTGAAGCCAAGTGTCAAAAATACCTAGAGGAATGAGGGAGTGCAGCAGCAGAGCCAACTCACACTTGTGTAAATACAGATGGGTAAAGTTGTGCAGCTCATGACCTTTGTTATTTACTCCTTTAAAAACTTCACCCACACAATATATACATTTCAACCTACCAGTGGTTTCTGCCACAATGTTTCAACTACACAACTCTGAGGTGAATGAAGTATTTCATATTGGTGCTGCTGACCAAAGGCATTTTGGGGTTTATTCCAAACCATGCTCAACATTGCAGCCATGGCATCATGTGCTGTAGGTGACCTCAGGAAACTGAGTTAACATCTCAAATGCTCATTTGGTTCTCATTACTCGTACTTTATTTGACTTACTTCTATGTATCTGAAAGCCATTCATGTATTGTTTTCTGCAAAATATCAGTTCAAATTGCTTATTTACTGCCTGGCTTCCCCTTTTGCTCCCGCTAGATGGTAACACATTGGCAGACAACTGAAAGTTCACACCACCCACTTTCCTCGTGCTCTCACCCTCCCCGTCATTAGCGGCTCTGCTAGCTAACATCACAGCTAACATTACAACACCTCAGCATGTTCTTGGGAGCCCGAACAGCGTGTTTTGCACTTCCAACATTATAGATGGTTGACGTTTGCTCCTGAAATGAATTGGAGCACTGGGGATGTTTGGAGCTTTCGAAGAAGGTCAAAGAAGATCAGTCAACAAGAGCACAAAAAAAATCCTGTCAGCATGATTTAATGGGAAATATGTCAGTAGGTTAAAGATTATTAACACTAATATCCATTAAAGCTTCACTCTCCAAAGCTTTTTCAATGCAAGTTTTCTGTTGTTTTTCGCTCTCATTTCAACATTCTGCTGGCTCTGTTCTCCTCTGGCCATAAAACGACTCAGTTTTCCTTCATGTGCCCTTTGGGCGACTCTAACAGTGGGTCTAGTGGTATGTGTATGTGTGGGGGCAGCAGGCATGCAGCCTCTGGAATGCCTGTTGTGTGTATGCAGCAGTACATGGGGCAGTGTGTAGTATCTGAGGTGTATATGAGGGGACAACACCCTCTAATGCAAACGCAAGCACACATATGACAAACACATCTTACAACTGTATGAACACCTCTACAAAAACACACATATTTAGACATTTTCAGACATTATTATATATGAGCAGGTTACATAGACTCTCTGAATCATGAGAGAGAAAGTGTTGCAGGTAGGAAATTAGACCAGGCACTGTGCTAATGCACTCTTTATTGAAAAGAGCACTTATTGTGAAGTGCACTCTCACTGCGCTCTTTTTGTTACAGGCCGCTGATAGGAACCCAGTTCAGTTTCTAAAAATGTGTACTTTGGTGTCCTGCTGTTATGGTCCCAGCCTTTGATTTAAAGAAGTCACTTTTTATCCATTAAAATGACACTGCTTTTATTCAGTGAGTACTGGGGAAAAAAAGGGGGAAAGCAGAAATACTTTTAGTGAGACTTTTTTGACCCCTGTTAAGGTATATGTGTTTAATAAATGCAGCACAGGCGTTACCACCTACTGCTCTGCTTGTGAGAGTGTACAAGTAAGCTAAATTACACACATAAATAAAACAACAGAGTGAGCTGCACAGAAGTAGTATTTACAATGAAAATGCTGAGAGTTGTGTTTGTAAATTGTTGGTGAGAAATATAAATACAAATTTCAACTCTTCTGTCTTACACTTCACAAACTCCTATCTCCTTTGAGTCCTTCACAGAGGTTTAAATATATAATTAATGTAAAACAGTGACATCCTGTGGGCATTCAGCATACATGAAAAGTAGATATAATCACCAACATTAAGGTTATTTGGCTTAATTTATTTTTGTGATACAAAAAAAAAAAAAAAAAAAGAAAGAAATTCCATTCAAAAGTCCATTCATAAGTTGATTTTTTAGATTTCTTTATCTGTGCTTAAGGTGAAGTTTTAGTTTTGTTAGAGATTGTGACTTCTGCCTGACATCTAATTTACCAGACAGCTATTTTCTTCTTACATTTACACCAGTACTGCTGTCAATCAATCTATCTTGCCTTAAGCACAAATTATTGAATTTAACAATAAGTCGACTTCGGGGTGACACAGTGGTGCAGTAGATATCATCGCTTCATAGCCAGAAGGTCTTGGGTTTGATTCCAATGGGGACCTTTCTGTGTGGAGTTTCATGTACTCTGTCTTCCTCCCACCATCCAAAGACATGCACTGATAGGTTAATTAGTCAACCTAAAGCAACCCATAGGTGTGAATGGGAGACTGATTGGTTATTTGTCTCTATGTGTCGGCTCTGGTGAATTGTCCACTCTCACTCTAGGCTCCAACACCCCCCCCCCCCCACTGAGGATAATGAATAATTCAGCTTCTCTTATACAGAAAGACAAAGAATTATTACCAAATTTAATTGTGTAAAGAACTGAAATATGGCAAATTAAACACAAGCAAATAACTTTAATACATCAAATCAGCAATTGTCTGGAATTCCAAACTTTATATTATTGTACAGTAACAGAGACAGTACTGATTCTCTTTTAGCAGCAGACAGGAGAGAGCTTCTTTATTCTTATCTATTGCATTCAGTGACATTGTCAACCATACATTTCTCATTATGTGCCTCAAATTGTGAACTGTCATGGAGGTCGGTCACAGCCTTGAATCACTTCACTTCACATGTGTGGAACTTCTCTGGGTTACTGGCATCATTATCCGTTCCAATTTGATGCTTGTGGGCCAAATAATCCATAAGTACCAAAATCGTCTCTTGGATCATTACACAGTGCTGAAACACAATTGCATTCATTCTCCAAAAATGGCCTGGACCAGCAGGTCCTTGGCAGCCTCTCTGTTTTCAATCATTTAGAGAAAGTCCTTTTAACTTTAATAACCCAGCACTCCTGTTGACTTCAATTACATCAACGGGTTACATCAACTTGTTTTTATGTTCTTTTGCAGTTACATAACAAATCCGATGTATTATTTTGCCTGAAGCATATGTAGTTAAGAGTTTGAGTTTTTGTTGATTATTACTAATGCACAGCTGGATCTGGTCTAAAGCTATCCTCATAACAGTGACAGGTTATTAATATGTCACTAAACATACAAGAATTTTTTTGGCATTCTGAAAGCCAGTGAGGGTTTTCTGAATGAAACAAGTTACAATAACTAGCTGAAGCTAGAGTTATTGATTATGTTTTATCTTTCAACACTTATTGACCTGCAGAGAACTTCTAGAAGCTGTTCGACATGTTCTATATTTACAAAACAACATGTGCATTCCAGTTTACAAGGAGTATCCTGTAAACAGGTAATCTACATACTCAACTCCTAAAGTTAATATAGCACACCTTGAAGATATCTTATTACTTTCCACCATGTGGTGTACGTGCATAATAATCTATTTTGGTAGACAATTTCCAAACTGAGGCTGTGAGAACGGGGAGGGGAGTGTGTTTTGATGGCTAACAGCAAGAGGTGATGTTCTGCTGTTACTGAAGTGAACAGATTAGGCATGGTTAACAGCATAAACACATAATTAGCGCTTGCATTACAAACAACATGATGACACTTAAATGTAGAGTGCTGTGTATTTAATTCAAGCACGTATGTCTGTGTTTGTGAGGCGACCTGTATGCATTATCACGTGTACTTGAACATGTTAAGTGTATCTAAATGTTTGTGCATGGCCTACGTGTGTCTCAGATACCCACAGTGCATTGCTGTGGTGTAGAAGTCTTTCTTCTCAACCTCATTACCATGTTACCCTGATGTTTACATCTGGTGCACACATTTAACGTGACACACAGAGCACAGCCTTTTTTTTTCTGTCAGTGGATGCTTATAAAACTTGCACCTCCTGCTTACTGGAAATGTGGCACAGCCTGCAGTAACAACCAGACAATCTAATTCCATGTTATTAAAAGTAGACGTCAAAATGCTTTTTAAAGCTGACGGCGCCAGCATTAGTGATTTGGGGACTAATCTATAATGGTGAGTTATGAGTTGACATGTCAAGCCAACATGAGACTTATGACTGCTTCTAGCTGAAATCCAAACACTTTTAAAATATTAGCTGAAATATTCGAGGCATTATTTAATTTATTCTTGACTTGAATAAACTGTTAATCAAATGCTTTGTTGTGAAGCCATTAGTGGCTTAACACATAACAATTAATATGTCCCAGAGAAGTTGAGGCTCCCTGACCAATTTTCATTCTATTGTTTTTCCCTTCACATCATATGTCAGAACAAAACTCTCAGAAAATTGTGGTAGCCATGGCAACGGCATTGGCAGTCCTAACAACCAATATTTTTGATGCCCAGTAGTGTGAGTGTGACTTGAATACACAGAGGAGATCCACAAAGACAGGTGCATTCATTTCTTTTTAAGCATCTCTGAAATATACAACTCTCTGTATGAGAGAAGAGCGCAGTCAGAAGAAACCAGTGAAGTAAAGTGTAAAATTATCAAACTGTTAGAAAAGGTGTTTCATATTGGCCTCTTTGGAATATTTGCAAAGTTAATCTACTTTAATACACGATGCCTCAAAGAGCTTAATGAGGAATTATAAAATTAAGGGGAACAGTGATTAATTACAAATATGCATGTCAAATAAAAGTTTCTTACAGCTAAATATAATTACCAACAAACTATGGCAGAAAATAATCCAGCTCTCAAGTTAATATCAATATCTTGAATTAATGTGAATAACTGGCATAAAAAGGAGTGGGGGGAAAGACATTTTCTTCCATCTGTGCCCTGGGAGGAGAATGCAATCCATGTGATGATTTCAGTTCCTTCCCTGTACACCTCTTTTCTGTAATCAAAAAAAAAAAAAAAAAAAGAAAAAGAGAGAGGAAATCCATTAGACCAAATGCTCAGATGTGAGTGAGTGCTGCAGTAGACTGTTTTTTTTATATAGGTATTTTAGCTTGCATTGCTATTCACACACATGTAGACTGCATAAAGTATAACTCCACTATTCTACAATTCATGGTATGGTTTTAATTATGTACCCAAGCAACAATAAACACAAAGTAGATAACCGCTGTGCAGCCGACAATCCATCCTACAATCAGCAGAACAGGGAAGAGTTTGTGGGATGAATCTGTTGGACCCATATCCGGAGACACACACACCCAAAAAAAAAAAAAAAACATTGGAAAGGTGTGAAAAGATTTATTGAATTAATCTCTGAATCTTGTTTCCTCTCCATCTTATTGTTTCTTACCTCTTTTGGACACAGTACGTCTAATCTCCTTGACGTGATGCCCAAGTCTGTCCTGTGAAGATTTGACGTTGGCATCCGGTAGGGTAGCGTGGAACAAATCAGGTGGACTAGGAATAAAATCCATCCTCACCCCTCTGTCTGCATCATCATCTGCACACTGATACTCACAGAAATCTTTATTTAAATTTTTTTTTTTTTTTCTCTCATTTTTGTTGGTGTTACATCTTTTACTCTGTGGACCTGGTCCCAGCTGTTATATGCCCTAGGCTCATCTCCATGTTTTCCACTAGGGGAGTAGTTCCAGCTGGGGCTAGCAACTCAGTCTCTGGAGGTTTGTTGGTCTTCCTCACTTAAATCAATTCTAATACAGAAAAATGGAATGTGTGACAAAAAAAGAAAAAAAAAAGATTAAAAAAAAAAAAAAAAAAAAAGGCCTTAATCAAAATGAAAAAAAAAAACGATGCACTTTTTTTTTTTATCATGTGAATTTTGATTTGGTTTTGTGGCAGTAAAAGACCTCAGATACAAGAGGACAGAGGAAATGAGAGGACGAGAAGTGTCACCGTTTGGAGACCCCTCGACGAGAACACAATGATTAGGTGGTCTAGAGGATGGAGAGCAGAAGAGAAGAATTAGAGGAAGGGAAGAGAGACTGAAAGGAAAATATAGAACACTTGAGTTGTAATTGGATGAATACTTGTCACTGGCAGGGTCTGCTCCTGAAAATGACAGCTCTCTTCTTCTCCTCTCATCTTTAATAGGTCTTTCTAATCTGTTCTTCCTCATAATTGTTCATCTGCACAAGCACCCTTACACAGCCACAAATAGTGCATCATCAGGAAGGTCGAATGTGAGATATAGGAGGTAGAATGTTTGCATGTTGCTACCCTTCCTCCTGTAGAACTGAAGAGTGGTGGATTTTAACCCTGTCTATGTGTCTGTCTGTCCATGTCCGTAACTCCAAAACTACAACATGTATAGATTTCGTGATTTTGTTTACAAGGTGGGTCACTGACGTGGATTCTTTTCAAATTTCAGTGTTTTTCTCATGCACTCGTACAACGTGGCAATATTTATCAGCATTTTCAATATTCATCAAGATTTCTTGCTCATCTAGAAAACAGTTTGTATTTGTATTTATCATAAAAGGTCAATGCATAATAATGAATTATGTAGATACTCGAGGTTAATTTCCATTTTCAGTCTATTAATTTTGCAGTGTTCCTATTTTTTTTCCCCCACATATTAACTTCAAACATGCTGTCCAGACATTCATTCTTTTTTTATATAAAGTCATGTTCATCCTCTGATAATGTACTGAAAAGTCACATGCACTATTATTTGCACATTATGTACTTGTGTGTTTACACACATTTAGTTCTGTTAATTTTTGGTTAACATCTCTGATCAACAGTTGGACTGCTGTGAAATGTCTTCTCTGACACATCTGGCTTTTTGCCCCAATGGTTCCTGTAATAAGAGAGAGAGAGAGAGAGAGAGAGAGAGAGAGAGAGAGAGAGAGAGAGAGAGTGTGTGTGTGTGTGTGTGCGTGGGGGGGTTGATAAATTAGATAAAAGGAGGAGCCTCTTTATATGGAGACACAGGAAAATAGATCATCTGATGCATGGTCTTTGTTCTTGAACCTACATTGATGCATTAATTTCATTGATAGTAGCATTAATGTTTTTAATAAGATATTGTTATGGGAGAGTGAGTCCAATGTGTCAAGTCTCCAGTGCATCCAAAATATTCTCAGTGGGGTTCCTGTCTGGACTGTGGTGGTTAAACTATGTGTGAAGATGATGTCTCATGATCCCAGAACCACTCTTTTACAATCTGATCCGGATGAATCTTGACATTCCCGGTCGTCACCAAAGAAAAAAAATCTATCAATGTTAAATCCCAGTTTTTTAATACATTCAGTTCATGAAGTTATTTTTGGACACAAACCATTGCTGTTCAGCCAAAAATAAAGTCAAATACACAATATATCATTAGTTTGGCAGTATGTTTGATTACATGAAGCATTAACGTAGCATTGTTTCAGCCAAGGGAACTCATTTTGGCCACTTGTACCCACGACCTCATTCTTTCAGTTATTATCCAGACCATACGTGAGGGTCAGAACATAGACTGACCTGTAAATTGGTCTTTTGGTTCATCTCCCTCTTCACCGCAACCAGTTTAGCGTTCGTATCACTGCAGACCCTGCCCCAATCTGCCTGTCGACCTCCTACTCCATCCTACCCTCACTCATGAAAAAGATCCAGTTCTAATTAATTCTAACTAAGGTTCACCGTGGAACACCTTAAAGTGACACATAAGGTAGTAAATTCAAAATGAAACCTGTCTCGGTAAAGTGCTCATAAACCACAGATGCGGGGCTCTATTTTCCACCTAGAGTTCGTCACTAATGGTTACACATCATCCCATCGCCCTCCAAACCCTCAAAATTGCAATGTTTACATTCTCCGACGGACCACTTTTTTCCACCTGAGTGCACTGCCCGTGACCAAGAAACTTCGGAAAACACAGGTCACGTGACTTTGGACCGGCCACAACAACAGCGGATCATCCATCATGGTGGATTAT
>JAPSES010000144.1:20488129-20499053 GCA_029822895.1 Maxillicosta whitleyi
ACTGGTTCTGATGTGGTGGTTCTGTTGATAAAACCCCCTCAGTACTGATGCATGGATTAGTGAGTTACCCATGAACCTCAGGTGTCGGGTTGGGGCGGGAGGGGTATACATCCCATAATATACAACAGACTTCAATCCAGGGATGATGATTATTGTAATGTCAAATATCTGCCATGGTGTGAAAAAGGTTGGGAAACACTGCATCAGTGCACGTCACACACAATTAATGTAATGTGAAAGACACATCATGATAGAAATGATGTGAAAGATTGAACGAGACTAAAAAGATATAAAAGGTGTAACGAGATGAAAATAATGGGGAGGAAAACAGAACACATAACATGATGTAAATTAAGTAAGAAGATGAAAATGATTTTAAAAGATATAACAAGATGAAACAGAAATTCAAGAGGGATTTGATAATGGAGAAAATACAATTAAAAGCAAAATGAATGTACATTATTATCACACTGCTGTTTTGTTTTTTTTTTAGTTCAATATAAAGATGAATAGTCTAAGTAATAGTCGTCATATTATTATCCACTGGAAATGTCCTTCAAAAGGCTGAGATTTACTGCAGTAGAAAAATTGTATTAGTACTAAAGAGTATTTTTACACACCTATCTGTGGTGTTATTGGTCTAAAGAATATGGGAACTTTTTAGATTAGATTCCACATTATTGTCATTGGACAAGTATGAGAACTCAGCAAAGACACAGAGTTTACATCCAATCCAAAGTGTGGAGAAGTGCAAATAATGAATATGTAACAGTACTACTGTAAAAAAAATTTTAAAAAAGTGTCGCTTTAGTATTGATGAATATGAATAATTTGCTATTCTCATGTATTGTTTTTTTTTTTCTTTTTGTCTTTATTCCTTCCTCAGCTTTCCAAAGAGACAGTCCTGAACTTTTACCAGAAGATGACGATGCTGAACACAATGGACCGCATTCTTTATGAATCTCAGAGACAGGTACCTTTCTTTTCCTCCTCTTCTGCATTTGCTGGTTTGACGAGAAGAGCGATTTCAAAAAAGAGACGATGTTGATGTCTCGTCTGTTTTAGGGTCGCATTTCCTTCTACATGACCAACTATGGCGAGGAGGGGACACATATCGGTAGCGCCGCTGCTCTGGATCCGAATGACATAGTGTTTGGGCAGTACAGGGAAGCAGGTGAGGATTGGATATCAGGTGGTTTTGGATGGTTTTACCTGTGATTGGTAGATGTGGGGTTAAGTTTATTTAAAGGACTTTAAGTAGTCAGATAATACTCTGGTATCTGTTGTCAGCAGGTTTTTCCAAACAATGATTCTATTTCTAGAGTCTCAACAGTGATATTCAAGTCTACCAAGGATTCTTTCATTCAGGCAGTTATACGTTTCAAACACACTCACATCAAACTGTTTGTCATTTAGGTGGTAAATTAAAAAATAGTTCTTAAGAACAAACAGCAACACTTTTGCACAACAGCTAACACTATATAAAATATATAATGTGCAAGTTAGATCACATAACTTTGAATATGGTACCATGTTTATAACCCATTAAAACCCAGTGCTATTTATTTATTTATTTATTTATTTATTTAACCTTTATTTTACCATGTAAAATCAATTGAAAACAGCTTTTACAATGATGACCTGGCAGGAGGTGCTACTTTTAGGACTGTTACCAAAAGGATTTTTCCTTCAGACTTAATAATTTTAAGTGATTTATCACCATTTATGATAATATTATCCTCTGTATTTTACATTTTTTCAATGTAAATCGTGTATTTTCCTACATTTAATTCACTGATCACGTAGCTGTTCATGAAGATTTCAAAGTAAATTCAACATTACATCACACACAGAAATATCAACAACAGAATGTAAAAACAAATGTCTCTCATTGATCCAACTATGGGTTTTACTGGTGAATCAATGCTGTAGAAGATGGCGGTGTTTCCATGTTCAATATGGAGCAACTGAATGTCCAAGTGGGTCAAATATGATTATGATTTAAAGCTGAGAAACTGCATTTTAATTCAATTATTTACATGTATTGATATGATTATTGGATCAGTGTGCATTGGACATTTTAGATCAGTAAATGCTTTTGGTCACCGGTGGCTGTTTGGGTCTTTACGGGTTAAACCAGGTAAACACTGAGCTGTTTAGATTTATCTAAATTCAGCAGATGAAGAAGTATTACTTTCATTTGACTGTATTTATTACCTATTTCCCAAGCAGATCAGTCATCAGTAATATTGATGTTATCAGCGTTATCTGATTTAAATCCTGTTTTCAAACCCTGAAAGCTTCAGGAGTTTCTTCTTGTCCATTTATTCTGGACGTTTTACTTTTTAGTAATCTATGTGTTAGAGCCATACTGTAAATAAGTTGAAAGGGATTTAATTTGTAAAGTCCAATATTAATTAACAGCTGCCTCAACCAGTAGGGGGGTTAGGGGGTTAGGATGAAAAAATTTTTTTTTTTTTTTTAAATGTTTTTCTTATAATATGGATCATCTCTTCTGTGAATAGTTCCAACGTTCAAAGAAGCCTTGTGTCAGTGACTTTTTAGCTCAAGAAATGGACATGAAACAGAATTCTAAGAAACTGTAACTACAATATGAATTACAAGGTGTTGCTAGAATAAACAGATAAGTGTGTCTATTACTGCTGCTGCAGCCTTTATTTACATCTATTTTTCCCCCTTTTTTTCCTTTTGTCTGCATTTATTCTCATAGTTTACCACCACAGGAAGGGGTGAAAAGTTTTTATGAGATTGATGCATATTTTATTCTTGCAGTCAAATGTTTTAATATTTAGTGTGGGACTGTCACCAGGCCTCCCTGGGAACTAAGCAGTCATTCTTTATTGGATTTTTCCCTGGGATGCAGGATTGATGCAGACTGTGTTAATCCCAGCCGCAGCCAACACTAGATCCAATAACAGCATCATAGACAGACGAAGACTAAAGATAACAAAGAAAAATAAATTAGTAAATAAAAACCTGAGGGCCTGGGTGAGGGAAGGATGTGCCAAGTGCATGGGTTTAGTGTAAGATCCAGAGAGTGATTCAGCACCTACTGCTGGGGCCCATCATTTACGTCTAATTCTACTTCCTGTGTGTCCCTGCAGGAGTGCTGATGTACCGTGGTTTTTCTCTGGATCACTTCATGGCTCAATGCTACGCCAACGCCGATGACCTGGGAAAGGGCCGCCAGATGCCCGTCCACTACGGATCCAAAGATCTGAACTTTGTTACCATTTCATCTCCTCTGGCCACACAGATTCCTCAGGGTGATTACATATATTTGAGTGTGTAAAGTGCATTTACATGTAACTGCAGTATATTCACGGTTGGATTGTCTGATGCGTGTCTTTCAGCGGCTGGAGCTGCGTATGCGGTCAAGCGAGAAAACAGCAACCGTGCTGTGATCTGTTATTTCGGGGAGGGGGCGGCCAGTGAAGGGGACGCTCACGCTGGCTTCAACTTTTCCGCCACCCTTGAATGCCCGCTGATATTCTTCTGTCGCAACAATGGCTACGCCATCTCTACCCCCACCAACGAGCAGTACAGGGGTGACGGCATTGGTAAGAGGCCGTGCGGCGTCTGTCCACTGCAGTGATCCGATGTGATGTTCTGTGGAAACTCATTGTTGGTCTGTTTGAACAGCCGCTCGTGGTCCTGGTTATGGCATGCTGTCAATTCGTGTGGATGGAAATGATGTATTTGCTGTGTACAACGCAACGAAGGAGGCGCGCCGCAGGGCCGTGGCTGAAAACCAGCCCTTCCTTATTGAGGCCATGACCTACAGGTTAGTTCGAGTCATTTGATCTAAAATGAGCGGAAAACAGCAGCTACTACCGTGTTTATTAAAGCTATGTGTAATGTAGTCTACACCACTGCTTTCCTGTGGCGCACTGCAGCTAAACTTACACATAGAAACAGCTTAAATTGTGAATATTTAAAGTCGTCTGTATGCAGTACATGTGTAGTGTAGCTGCTCCTAAACTTTTTTCTTAGGCTGGAGAAGAGAAACTCACCGGCACTTTGGTCATTTGTTTTCCAATTCATCTTATTAAAATATGTAAGATTTAACACATTTAATCTCTGAGCTGCATAATTTCTAGAAACAATTGTAGACTAATGTACTGACAAAGAAGGAGGTGAACCGTTCTGCACTTTTGTGAAGGTATGAGTGTGTTTACATGTGCGTTAGAATATAATCAGCGTGAAAGAATTTGAAAATAATGTTATACAGGTAGTCCTCGGGTTACGACGTACCTGATTTACGTTATTTCGACTTTACAACACCGGAGTCTCGTCCGCTATTACTGTACATACGTACTGTATACTGTACGTACAGTAAGTGCAGTATCTTATTTGTACTTTATTTTATTAATATGAAGTGTAATACATGTATTTGGATAGTTATTTAGAGATTTAGGGGGTATTTAGGGGTACTAAAGGGTTAATTTCGACTTACGCAGAAATTTGGGTTACGTCGACAGCGAAGAAATGGAACTTGTTCGTAACCCGAGGACTATCCGTACTTCATTATTTTACAGTTTTATTTCTGGCATGGTGCTTTCTCTTCCTATTCAGTCATGACAAAAGCATTAAAGATTTAGTGTAAAAGCGCATTGAACCCTGACGCACTCCTTGAATTATCATTCCCTCGGCAGAATCGGCCACCACAGCACCAGCGACGACAGCTCCGCCTACCGCTCGGTGGACGAGGTCAACTACTGGGACAAGCAGGACCACCCCATCTCCAGACTGAGGCACTACATGACGACTCGCGGTTGGTGGAGCGAGGACGATGAGAGAAGCTGGCGGAAACAGTCCCGCAAGACGGTGATGGAGGCGTTCGAGAGGGCCGAGAAACGCCTGAAGCCGAATCCCGAAATGCTTTTCACCGACGTGTACCAGGAGATGACGCCCCATCTGAACAAGCAGAGGGAATCCCTGTGGAGACACATCCAGCAGTACAAGGAGCACTACCCCCTGGACCTGTACGACAAATAACCGCTCAGACGGGAGGGTCGATTTGCTGAACAAAAAAACACGGGGGTGGGTAACGGAGACTGTTGCACACATTTTACTGTAAACTTAAAAATGTAGTTTTGATATGACCTCTGTTGCTTCTTTTCACACAAGTAAAACTTAACTTTCAGAATCGATGATTTCATCCCTCTGGGTGTGGTGCCTTAAGTTAAAGTAGTTTCAATTATCAAACTACACTTACTCTTTAGTTTTCACACTAACTTCTCTAGAGCAGCAAGAAGCAACAGGTTGAGTTTGAGTCTAAACTGAACTGAGCAATAAACGGTGGAAGCCTACCTGCTGTGGCGTTCCTTCCTTCTCCTGTAACTTCATTTGGTGATGGCGACGTCAAACAGCTTCCCTTTGTGTCTACGAAGTGACTGACTGACCTTGTATTCATGGGGTTCCTTCTTTTAATAGTTTGTAGTATACACATCCAGGTTTTAGGTGGGTCTGTATGCTGTGCCGCTGTTATTTCTCCAATCTGTGAAGTGTACACCCATCCGTGCTCCTGTTCCATGATTGCTGTTTTTGTGAATAAATAAGACACAAACCTTTCACTTGTCTTTTTGAGTTGTTTATTTGTTTAATAACCCTTTATAGACGATTGTGTCTTCGGTGTCACATTTTTGCTTACACCATCATTGTAATGACCTTAACTCTTAAATTGTTTGCACTTGTCATTTTCTGTATTTTTTACAGTTTTAATAGTTGTATTTTAGTTGTAAATATATAAGTGTATGTGTGTATATAATAGATATGCACTGTCTGCAAAAGAAGCAGATTATGGATGTTTTTGTCAGAGAAATAAGGGACTGTCTACAATTATACGGGCTAAAAATGACTCAAAATAATAAAAAATACATAAATAAAACTAACACACACACAGAATGCTTTAGACCAGGGGTGTCGAGGGCCACATTTATTCTAATTTAAAATGAAATGGACCGGACCGGTGAAATAATAACAGAAATAATGTCAACTCTAAAATTTTCTCTAAGAGTGAAAAAAGTCAAATGTGTACATTTACTAACTGTCCTTTAAAATAATGTGAATAACATGAAGAAATGGAAATTCATTCAGAAAAATAAGTCAAATGTTAATATTATGATGCTTCAGATTATCATTTACACACGTTACAGATCACAGTGGATTAACAAATACATAAAATATTTAATAACAGGTAAAATATTGGTAAACTTCCACTTAAGACATTTCAAAATGTTGGTTTTTGTTCAGGTTATTTGCATTTTTGTAAAAATATAAATAAAGTGTGCCACTGCTGAGCTGAGGTTGTTTTTAATCCATCAAGGTAGCTCATCTTACATGTTTAGTGCTTTTGTGGGAAAAAAAACAAACCAAAAAACAGTTTTCATTTTTATTCATTTTAATTTAGACTGAACTGGGTTAAACACATCTTAAAAGCGTTTACCTGGACAGAACATAAATAACTATGATGCTGAAACACCTAAAAGGTCAGCTGGTGCAAGGAGGAAAGCTCACAGTTTGTCATTCCATTCTTTGCAGTTGAATCCATGTCAGTTCAACATGTCAGAAACAGACTGTCGTTGCTGTTCATCTGCAGTAGGGGGCGCTGTTGCTACTGTAAACTCAAGCACTAAACATGCAGGTGTGAACACGACTCTGCTTTTGATCAGTGAACGGTAATGTTATCTGCAGAAAATTAATTCAGTCATGAGTCGCATCAACCCTTATTATAATGCTTAAGATCTGCTTAACACAAATAAAAACACTACAATGAATAAGAAACATGTTGTTTTTCTATGTAATAACCAGCGCGAGATGACATTTCTCATGTGATTTCAGTAAAAACCATTGAGACAAATCTTTTTTTTTTACCCCCAAACACAGATCTATAACCTTTAAACATAATAAAACTCACTGAAATTATTTGGAAGAATATAAACCTTAATGTGTCTCAATTCAACAAAATGTGTTCAGGAGAGTCTTACGGTACACGTTAGTATAGGAGGCAATGGTAATTCTATTTTTTGAGGTATTTCGTTGGATGTTTTTCATCCAGGGGTGGGTTATGTTCCATGTGTTAGGAGATAAATGATTTATGACACCACGCCAACACAAGAACCGGGGTCAAACACATCATTAGTCAGTTTTCCATTCGGCTTATGCACAAAACTTTACAGATATTTACTAAATGTGAAAAAAAAAAACAGTGTATAATGTCAGTTTTTCCATTAAATCACAAATGTGATGCTTTGTTTATTTGTTATTGTGAAACGACACTAGAAGTCATTCCATAAACATGGTGATAAATGTAATTATGGTATTTATTTACAGATATATTCATTACTTTTATATATTACCCTTCTATTCTGTACTAAATTACAAAAATTATTCAGTTTCCTGGTGTGTCCTCACATACTGCATCATGTTTCTCTTCTTCGCTTGTTCTAATGTTCGTCCACATACATTATTTTTATTCACATGACTCTTCTTGCAAAAAAAAAACATTTTTCCATTGTAGTTTTGTATAATATACCAATTTCATAATGCCCAAAAACCACCTCTTGCCAGTGCAAAAACTTTTAATCAAAAAATGAGATTTTTGTTGTTTTGTTGTTCTTCCATTAGTTAAATCAGGGGTGTCAAACATGCAGCCCGGGGACCAAAACCGGCCTGCAAAACAGTCCAATCCAGCCTGCGGGATGAATTAGTGAAATGGAAAAATTACACTGAAGATATGAACAATCAAAAATATTAAAATAATTTTAGGTCAGACCAATAAAACACTATTAGAATAAACTATAAATAATGAAAACCACCATTTTTTCTCCTTTTTTGTGTAAAAAAAAAAAGTTAAATTACACAAAAATGTTTACATTTACAGACTAACCTTTTACAAAAAATGTGAACAATCTGATCAAATATGAACAACCACAAATGTCTCAACAGAATTCAGTGTAATTGTACCAATATTCCTCCTGTTATTAAATATTTTATGTATTTGTAATTATTATTTGTAAATAATGGCATAAATTGTAAAAAAAATGCACTTTTTTCTTAATAAATTTTTTTTTGTTCATGTTTTTAAAGAATAGTTTGTAGATGTAAACATTTTAATGAAACAATTTTAATTTAACAGAAATTACACATATAACTGTGGAACTGATATCATTTATATATTATTATATTATTATTTTAATGATCCCGCCCACTTCAGGTCATATTGGGGTGGATGTGGAATTGGATCAACATGAGTTTGACCGACCCCCCTGAGGTAAAATTTTATGTGCAAGTTATATTTGTGATATTTGAAGGTCAATAGAAAACGAAAACTGATGCAGGATGTAATCTCGACCCAGAGTGAAACGCCCCCAATAATAGGAGCCCCATGATCCAACATCCAAAGCAGCATCTGTGGATCCAATGGTGGTAGAATTAAAGATCTCTTATTGTTGCTAACCAGACTTATTTTTCCTTATTTCAACAAGTCAGAAATGGGCTGTGAATGCCCTTCCACAGCTTCTTCATCTGCTGCGGTGAGCGCTGGTGGACCAGAATGATAGACTTATGCACACACAGGTTTTCACGGTTTTGTTCATTGACGTCAAAGGTCTGGAAACCAGAATGTGTCTGAGGAGAAATTCCCAGCGCCTTAAAGCACATTCCATTGTAGACATCATCAATGGGGAAAAACGGAATAGCGTGTGAAATGCCATAGAGTTTCTGCAACAGCACACCAGAGAAAACAAAACCACCACCACCGACATAAGCAGGGTAGGGGCCTTCGTAGAAGCTCAAAGGGATGTAGTATTTGCTGTCGGGGTTTCTGAGCGGACTTGCTGTGTTTATGACCTGTCCAACGTAGAGCTGAGAGGCCTTGGAGGGTTCATGAGACTGCAGGTAACTGAGCAAAGCGGGCGTGTTGACAAATACGTCGTCGTCCCCGCTGAACATGAAGGTGACGCGGGGACAGTTCTTGAGCGTCCACTGGAGGAGCATGTTCATTTTGAGAGTCAGGTTTAAAAAGGAATCATGGAAGTCCCACTGCAGAACATCTCCAAAGGTTTTAGCTTCGAACGACAGCAGCAAGGTGAGATCTGGATCATTTGGAGCCGAGCTGCCCAAGAGAAACACGGTCCGGACCCTCAGGCTGTTCTGATAGAGCCCTTCCCGTCCCCAGGTATCTCGAACCGCCTGCCTCTGCTCAAAATGTGCAGGCCTGGACTTGATGGCAAAAAGCAGGAAGGTCTTATCGTCTCCTTTTCCATCGCTAGAGGTGCACTTGTTGGGTTGATCGTTCAGAACCGGAGGAAACCTGCACTTCATGCCCTGAAGAAAGTCCTGGAACAAAACGGGGTAGGAGTTGAAGTCATGAACATTGGTTTTCAGAGGTTCTTGACTGGTTTCTCTGCATTGAGGCCATGGGGGCTCATGCTTGGAGCGGGACTCCTTATCTAGGTTCTTGAGGGCTGAGTACAGCAGTCGGTTCCAGTACGCTCCATTTTGGGGGATGTCCTGTTTGAGGCTTTCAGAAACAGACACTCTGAAGACATCAGGGCGAGGCAGGGTGACGTTGTCCGGTTTAGAAGACGCTGCCTCGACAACAGGGGCCTCAACCTGTGGGATGGGCCGCAGTGGTTCCTCCTCCTTCAAGGGGTCACCTTGTTCCACTATGCGCCCGTGGGTATTTTCCAGGTGAAGGGTCGAGTAGAAGAAGATCAGTAACAATGAGGCGAGAAGAACCATAGCAATGAAGGTTTGAATCCGCCTCATTAGGTCCAGGTAAGTAATCCAATCTGTGTGGTTTGTTGTTCCTACAAGTGGATCATCTTTCGGGGGGTATGGTCCCGGGATCTGGTGTGTTATTGTCTTCAGGTTACACGAACCGTGCCAGCAGGTGACACAATGAATGTACCTGCCAAAACAAAATCTACAGCTGTGAGAAATGCCTCTATTGTGAGTTAGGCTGCTAGATTTCAGTTTCAGCTTCAACAGGCTTCATTAGAATGACTGCAGGAGTACAGCCTCACCAAAACAGAACTGTTACATCCACATTAAAACGTTAGAAAAGCAGAAACGGGGAAAATATTTCTATAAAACATCATAAAAAGGTGCCCAGGTAGGTTTCCCACAGGTCAAATAGGGGGGGGGGGATACATGAGTGGAGGCCAACTGCCTCATAAAAAAATAAAAAATTGTCAAACTTTAACTGTTCTTTACGTTTACTGCTCTTACTTTGGATCTGAGGAAGTTGCATTCTAGCCCCTTGTATGCTGAAGGTCCGACCTGTTCTTTTTTTATTCTCTTTTTACTGAAAGAAGTTAGATTTTTTTTTACAAACATATAAAAAAAAAAATAGAAA
Source organism: Maxillicosta whitleyi (assembly GCA_029822895.1). NCBI lineage: Eukaryota > Metazoa > Chordata > Actinopteri > Perciformes > Neosebastidae > Maxillicosta > Maxillicosta whitleyi. The sequence continues at coordinate 20,498,514 of JAPSES010000144.1, forward strand.
GATACACAAACTATATACATCAAGATAATGGGTGTAGAAAACAAAAACAAATACTGCAGCTAATTATTATTATTATTATTGTTTTTTTGTTTTTTTTACACAGTTTCAGATTAAATGCTTCTCATATCTCCCAGTGAAGCACAAAAAAAACATCTTCAAATTTACACTGAAAGTAATTTTTTCCATCCTATGAATTCCCACATTTATGTCTATCCAGTTATTTATTGTGGGTTGTTCTTGTGTCATCGTTTAGTTATTACTTTTTTTTCCCTGAAGAATAAATATCTATGTTTTTCACCTCTGGAGAAATGAATGCCAAATATAAGGTTTTGTAAAAATATTAAAAATGATTTCTGTGATTTAAAGTACAGGTAGTGCACAGGTTACGAAGTACCCAAATTAGGTTATTTCGACTTCATGACGCCGAAATTTCGTCCGCCATTGTAGATACACTGTAGATACATACAGTATCTTATTTTTCACTTTATTTTATTAATATGAAGTATAATACATGTATTTGGATAGTTATTTAGAGATTTA
>JAPSES010000144.1:20501173-20519559 GCA_029822895.1 Maxillicosta whitleyi
GGGCTCACAGGACACTGTCAGGGGTAAGTCAGTGTGGATGTACTACACTGATGAGGGGATGGAATACACATTCATGTCAAAAAACATAACTGGGAGGTGACGGAGATCCTTAAGCCTCATTTATGTTCCTTTATGTTTGTAAATAAGCTCGTCCGTTTCTAACATTGTCATTTGCCACCATCTTCACACTTCCACACATCCTATATACTGGAATGAGCGTTTCTTAATCAGTCCACCAGAGGGCACCACTCTTAATTACCATACTGGCCAAATATCATGAAGAAGAGTAACATTTTTGAGAAGAAGAAAGTCAATAATAACACACATGGCGACAACAGAAGAGGTTTTTACTAATGTTAAAATAGAAGTCGAAGGGCTGTGCTTCTCGTCTGGTTCAGGTCTGTCCAGTCTGAACCATGAGAGGGGTCCGACATGTACCGCTGTCAACCATCATTTCTTGAACTTTAATCCTTTGTGTCTAAAATAATTCTCCATTTGTCCTTCAGTTTAATAATGTTTCGTGTGCACAGCAGAGGTAGATGAATAGTTTCAAGTAACAAACCATCGTCCACTCACCGAATCAGTGTAGGCGTCCACGTTCTGCTCTTCATGTGCATCTAGAAGTTTCTGGTTTGATAAAGACAGTGTGGAAACAATCAGAAAACACAGCAGCAGCAACGGAGAAAACAAACACTCCACCATTAATGTCTATTCATTTTTAACATTTTACAGTTTGTAAGCACCTATGAATAGAGTTTACATTCAGAAGTTCAGATATCCACTGTTTCTTTTAAGCTTAAACTTTTTATCTGTTTTAATTGGTTTTATCTATTTCTTCTATTTTTTTTGTTTCTTTTACCTTTTTAATCTTGAATCCTTTTTATTTTCTCTTTGAATTTTCACTTTTTATGCCTCGCTTGTGATGCTTTTATGTCCTTGTTTTAGTGCAAAACATAACATTAAATTATGAAAATTTTTACGTTTACAAAATATCCTGTAACAATAAAATGTGAATAACCTGAAATGTCTAAAGAAAATTGAGCACAATTTTAACATTTTTCGGCCCGTTACTAATTGTGTTTGTAGATTCGATCCATAATGAAAATGTATAAATAATAAGTTGAGGCACATTATTGTTAAAATTGCACTTATTTTTCACAAGAAATTTCTATTTTTTTCATATCTTTTTTGTTTGGGTAGATTATAAAAGTGTGTATTTTCATAATTTAATGGGGTTGTCTTCACTAAAACAAAGGCAGGTTTTGATTTGTCATTATTTATCCATTATTATGTATTTTATATGTTATTATTTTACTGGTCCAGCCCCCTTGAGATCAAATTAGGCTGAATGTGGCCCCCAGAAGAAAATGAGTTTGAGACCCCTGTGTTAGAACATCAGTCGCAGATGCTTAGGCTACATTCAACCTGCAGGCAAATGTGACCTGTATCCGATCTGTTAAAGACACTTTGAACAGCACAAATCCGACACAGGCCATTTTCATACGAGGTCCAAACTCAAATACGCATCTAATATATTGCAATGCGCCTTTCAGTCTGAATGGCCAGGTCGCATTTATCTGACCTTTATTTCATTGAAATGCGACAAACATCCCAATTCTGCGTCCCTCCATATTTACTTCTGTAAACACAGTGCATGCCTGCGTGGTCACATATTAATTCAGAACCTATTTTGCTCATCCAGTTCACTTCAGGGTCACATTCAGTTCAGACTCAAAAGTGATAGAAGTTGCTTTTAAGGTGTAAAATGAATGAGAGCATAAAAAAAAAATAAAAAAATGAATTGTGCATTAAAACTTGCTTTGTGAACGTAGCCTAAGATAATGAACATTCATTATTATCCAGTCATGCACAAAAATACAACTGACTGACTTTCTTTCCTTGTGTCTCTTTTTTTTAATCTTTAGCTCCTTACATTTTGTTCAGGACATTTGGGTTCTAACCCTAACTTTAGTAAATTAGATGATTATTTCAGTTACCTTCAACAGCTTGCATTCTCTTGAGTCTGAAAAGGCTGGGAACATTTCCTCGTACTTCTGCACAGCGAGCTGGAGACAGAACACGACCATTAGAACAGAGAAGCTCTGGTTTTATTCTGGGTGTCAACAGAGCAGAGGTCTGCCTCGTGTCTTTTACCTGTGCGTTGTGCGCGTCTACACAGAAGTGACAGAGCGCCGCCTTAAAGAAGTGGTCCTTGGCACTATACTTCAGGAGCGTACTGTCCATTGCATGGGTTCCCACCTAAAAACCAAATATTATAAATCCTATTACTTAGTATATTCACTGACTTTAGACTTTTCATTACTATGATTCAATGGTAAATTAATATCTGTGAGTGCATCTACACTGTACAAATTAAAGTATTGGGACATGTTGAATTCAGATGTTTATTTTCAGGAATACAAAACAATAATGACAAATGTCAGAGTATAGTTTTATATGATAAATGTCATTGCACAAGGATGTGCCGTGTTTGCTGCCGCCACACCATACATTTCATACAAAAAAAATCATCACCGTCTCATTCAACGTTTTATACATATGTATACATACATCCACCTTCAGAGATCACCACAGCCAATCAGATTCACATGTTGATTTAGCAAGTTTTTTTTTTTTTCTCCATCGGATGCCCTTCCTGACACAACCCTCGATGGCTCAAGGCTTGCGCCCCCTTGTGGCTACACGTATTGGGATGTACAGCGTAAAGGACCTTTCCCAAGGGCCCATCTGGGTCTCGAAACCGGCAATCTTCCTAGTCTTACTAGGGTACCCAGTCGCTATCCAAACATACATATTATACATATAATATAGAAAAGTCCAGGACAAACACCCTGCCCCCTCCAATGAAAGGTTGTCAAGCTTCAGGAGAAAGAAAAGAAAAATGAACATTAAGTTTCCTTTTCCCATCCGCACGAGCACGTATAGTATTATAAGTAGGGTAGGGTAGGACCCCCCCCCAGCAACTGTGTGTGTCTGCAGACCTAGCATTAGAGCTGCCCACTGTGATCTAATCACAGAAAATGTTAAAGAATGTCTGAAACTGTCACATCATCTCACCTGTTCATAGATCTCAATAGCTTTTGGATACTGCTCCAGCTGAGCTGCATAGGTCGCAACTTTCAGAAGGCACTTGTTGGCTGAACTGTAAAAGAAAAGAGGGGCTGTTCAGGACGTGTACGTTTACAGAAATTAAAGAACACGAACTGCAGTAACTACTCAGATATACAAGGAAGGCTTGATGAAACTGTTATATAACCAAAAAAATAAAACAGAATATAAAATATGAATAAAGTAAAATAATAATAGTCACCTGGTAGATTCTTCACCTTTGTAATAATCTGCTGCTTGTTCATAATGAGCAACAGCCTGCAAGGAAGTGACAGAATGATTTTTACTGTTTTTATGAACTACACCCACTGTTTTACAATACTTTCATTCACATTTTTTTTTTTTTTTACTGTTACTCTAAATGTAAACTGTATCGGAAACTAAATATAAAAACACTATAAAAGTTAAAGTAAAATGAAGATCCTGCCCTGAGTTAATATATAAAACAACAAGTGGAGCCAGACACAACAAAGCCCACCCCTCACATGTATTGTACTTTATTTTGGCATCGATCCAGCTGATGTCATCATGTCTATGAATGTGCTGATGTCAGTACGTCAGTAATTGCCTCTATACATGTGAAGTTAATTCAAACAAAATTGATGTTTTACAGACATTTGAAAGAAAAAAAGACTGTAAAAAGTCATAAAAAATTGAACTTTGACTTACTTTTCCAAAATGAAATGACACATATTATGGGTCACTGGTAATCTATAAACCCAGTTTAGTATGAATTCAACCAATAGTTTTGCTGCTACAGTCTTAACAATCAAACAAACAAACAAATAGAACCATAAACAATACCCCTTGCCTCTCCTTTGGGGGGGGGGGTAAAGACAGAGCAGGAATATGTGATCTGACCTTATCAATGTCCACCAGTTCAGTCTCATATATCTCAGCGATGGTGATGTGATGTTTGGCTGCGATGGTGAAACGTCCCTGTGGAAAAACCGAAGAAACCACACAAGAGGATCAGAACATGTTATCCAGGTATTAATCAGGTATTAAACATATGAGAGGCTTTATCGTCTGCTATAACTTCACACCAACGTGTAGTTTAAAGACTCACCATGTCAGTGTAAATCTCAATAGCTCGGTTTAGACAATTAATTGCCTCTGTTGAAACAGACAATAGTAATTAGTAACAGCATATTTATAGAACGTACCTCTGCACTGATGCAACAAAGTTACACCAATGCAGCCACGTTTCAGTGCTTTACAGGAATATTCAGAAACACACCAGGGATCAGTCAGATCATCAGTGACTGGAGCTCAATGTTAGAATTTATTCCAGAAGCTCCTTCCATTCCCTAGTAAGTATAATACTGCTTTTTGGAGAAGTATTAAAATTAGCTCAAGAGAGCAGATGCTTTATAGCAGAACTGATAATGTCGTTTCCAATTCTTCTGTTTATATAAATGATTGCGGAAGCTTCAGTTTGTGGAAAATACACCTAGTGTTAGCTGATTTTGATTTCTGTAGGATCCGTACGGTTTGTAAATGTCAGCAAAGTTATGCCATATAAGCACTTTACTGTATGCTTACCATACAGAAAATGTTCATATACTGAAACACTGTTTACTCTCAGAACTCAAAAGTCCAATTTCAAGTTATACTGAAACTGGACTTTGCTCAGAAGAACGAAGGCTTTATGGTGAATACGACCATGAACATCCATGACAGAGAAGAAGAAGAAATATTTAAGTCATTGTTTGATTTCGAGTGTAATAAAACACACATATGAGCGTCTTACAGCTGTTTATTTTCTATAAACTAATCAGATGTTTTCTCAGGTCCAGTCTAGTGTTGGAGCTTAAACCAGATTGATTTATTCAAACCATCTGAACAGACATTCTTTACTCAGACTGAGTCAAAAACAGAGTCTACATCAGCATCCTGTAATAACTGATGCAGATGTTGTTACACAGTTTATTACATTGTTATAAACAGACAAATGGCTCCTGTGTAATTTCCTCCTGAGCTGAAGGCGTTAAGATGAACATCACATGTCCATAATGGAAAGAGTGACACCTAGTGGTAAAGTTCTACATAGAAAGAAAGTTTTACACCGGTCTGAGTAATGTTTACACTTTTTCCTCAAGTCATTATTTTGGTGCCTATTTACCCCCCCCCCCAAAAAAAGAGGAAATGGGTATTTTTTTTTTGGTTCAGTTTGTTTCTTTCTTTTATTAATACTTTAGCAGCAAAACTATTGGTTCAATTCATACCAAATTGGGTTTATAGACTGCAAGTAACACAGAATAGACATCATTACATTTTGGGAAAAGTAGGTCAAAATTTCTTATAATTATCTTTTCATTAGAAAGACAAATACCCACTAATACAATGATTACAGCCTTATTCATTCTAGGAAATAAAAATAGAGTGGACAAAAAAACTATACAGTAATTATATCAATGTTAGGTCAAATTTTTTATGATTTTTTTTTTTTTTCCAGATCTTCCCATTTACTTATAATGGGGAAAAATATGTATGATGGGCAGGTTTGTTGTGCCCGGCACCACTTGTTTTACATGTACTTAAGTTACTACTATAACATAAATACCTTTTTACTAATATCAGTTCTGCCCACCTCAGAATACAACTATGTCTTAGTTAAACACTGGAAAATACCTCAATAATTCATCTGTAACTTTATTATTGCTCCTTTATTGTTTATTTATTGTCTCCTCAACCCTCTGCTGTTTATGGTTTTATTCTGTTTTTTTTCTACTATGGTCATCGTTGCACTGTGGGGCCTCAGACCTTTTGCAATTTTAGTCTTGTATTTGTGCAATACATATGGCAAAAACTGACATTAAAGCTCACTTTGACTTTGATAACATAAATATTCAAGTAGTTCTGGAGTTTCCTACAAGCTGGACACTGTAGGAATCCCCCTGATGAAAAATTCAAACTTGAAATAATAAATGGAATTAAGGAGCATTTCATGAGAAGAAAGCATGAAAATGTTAAGAATCTGTCCCAAATTGTAAAGGCTGCCTTTGTTAATAAAACTATACCCTAGGCTGAACTCTTCATTTTCTGCTTTCCCAGTATTCATCTGTAAAGCAGCGTGGATGCTGCTGCTTAAAGTTTAAACAACACTGGCCTTATGAGTGGGATACACTGGAGCTCTGAGTGCAGCTGGTAAAGCAGGCCTTCCACATGAGCTCCAGTGAACATCCATAATGAGTAATTATTACCTTGTGGATCTGCTTTTTTGAAGGCGTTTCCAGCATCTATGAAGTTAGTTGCGGCGTCGTGTTTGCTCTGCATCTGCAGGTGAAGGCGAGCAGCTTGGGAGAACGCGTTTCCTGCAGCTGTTAAGACAAAACAGTAAAAGACCTTACAACCTCTAAACATGGGAAAAGGACATTTTGCTTGTTATTTTAACCTGTGAAAGAAAAAACTCTTACCACACCAGTTTTTGGCCATTTTATACATGTTGGCAGCCCTTACATACATGTCGCAGGCCTCTTCCATCTTGGAGCCACCACTGTGGATGAAAAGATGTGACTGATTAAACAAGGACACCTTTATTATTTCTTCATCCAAATGAGTTTGTGAAAAGAAAAAAAAAAAACCTTCACAATCTGCATCATTTTAGTTTAATCTGACCAGAATAAAACTGTCAAAATAATAATAAAGTAAACAATGAAAATAAAATCCAACTACAGTCTTTTTCTATGTATTAGAACAAATCATACGAGTTATTTGGCGCTTTTCCACTCCATGGTACCGGCTCTACTCTATTCGACTCTTTCGCTTTTCCATTACAAAAAAGGACCTGGAACCTGGGACCTGACACTAGTTTTTTAGTGCCACTTCAGGTTAATTAATAATCAAATTAATAATAATAATAAAAAAAAGTCTTACATTTAATCTTTGTTTGGGCACCAGGAGGAATAATTGTTACATTGATAATAAATAATGAGGATCTCAGATAAAAAAGGACTAAAGTAAGAACGAATATAGTTTTGACTTTCTGTATTCAAATTCTTTTGCAACTCTGCATCAGTGGAACTTTGTGATAAATAAGAGATACAACTGGGTTTTCCTTTGGTTTTCATACATATGCTGATTGGAATCTAGCCTTTTGCAAATGTATGAAGACTTAGGTTCACATCTGACGGTTCTTCTGCAAAAAAAAACCCCTATGTGGTTATGTTAAAAAAAAAACACACAACATAGAAAGAATAGTTCTGGACAATACTGATTATCATACATACATTATATTTTGACAATAATGCAAAAAGCTTTGAAAATACACATATTTTCTAAAGTGAACTTAGGACCATTCTCGATCATTCATTAAGGGAAAAGTCATTTTAGTTTGTTTTGATGCTCTCTTCATTGATTTTACTCTGTCTTTTTTGGGGATTAGATTGACTCCATACCATCCAGCTGATCACATCACAAGTCCACAAGCTTGATGTTTTTCCAATGAGCATACATGTTTATTTCTCATTCCCTTTCTTCAGATACAAAAAAAACACAGAAATTATGTGCACAAAAACACATGAAAATAACCAGAAATATATAGCCTCGACTGGTGAAAAGTCAATATTTAGTGTGCCCTCTGTTCCGATGACAAATCAGCTCAAACAAAAAAGTTTTTGTCGTGTTAATTGAATCTTAATGTAAATGTAATGCAATACTTTTATTGGCTGCACAAAAGAGGTCACGTGTATACACAGCTCAGATTAATACCAGACATTTTATTGTGATGAAATGGCTGTGAAATATATATATTTTTTTATTCTATTTGCATGTTTTTACAACAACAAACTTGACGATGGCCCAAGACTTTTGTAAGCTACTGTACATACAGACCTATATCTTTGAATTAGTTAATTGAGCTTTCAGACACAAAGTCATCATGATTTTGTGTAAAACTCTTGTTGGTATCAGGAGGAAAACCCCATTTGAGTGATTGACGTGGGTGATGCTCAGCCATGTATGTGAATTAAGGCTTATTCTGAATAAATTCGGTGCACTTTACACAGCCTTTGCACTCAATATCGCAACATAACTTTGACTAATCCGCCCCGCTGTTGTTTGCGTTGCACTGTTGTCAATACATTTAGTGGTTAACATGTGATGTGCACAAAAATTGGTGATCTTCTATCATCTGGTAGCATATTTCCAGTAGGTGGCGCTATAGCCCGTACACTTAACGCGGCCATAATCAAGCTATACTACAAGTACATTAATATGCATTTCTCTCGATTCCATATGTAACCTTAGCTTAGAAATTGCCCAAACACTTACTGAATTAAGTCAGCATTAAATAAAAACACAGTGCAGCAACAGACAGTGTGTACATGAGATGCGTTCACTGCCCCAGCCTGCTATGCTTTATTTATTAGTAGTAAATGTACAGTGCAGACCCATAAGGACTGACATTACCCTGCTGTTTGAGCCCTGAATGTAACCACCACACCTTACCGTAAAGCTAACTTTAGTAGAGTTGTTAAGACATTGTTTCGGCCGTTTAGAGGCTGGTGTTTAGTGGACAGATAGCCACCTTCCGCGTAGTTGGCCCAAAAGTAGCTAAAGAGAAGCTAAGATAAACACTCACCCAAACAACGCTCCAAAAAACGACTGCGATGACTTCATTTTCTTTTCAGCCTCAGCCATTAAAGCTGTCGCTTCCTTTTCCTTCCCGCTGTTGTCCATTTTCGTGTCACTGTTGCGATTCTAAAGGGAAAAATGAGCTAGGCTAAAGTCAACAAACCTGCTAACTGTAGCTAGTAGCAGCAGCAGCAGTTTGCCGTGTCACATCAGCAGCCGCAAAGTAACCATAACCTGCGTCATGTGACACGGGAGCCACGACGGAAACACTACCGCTGCGTTCACATGCCACTCGTAAATTATATAATTAATCGTTCACTGAACCACTGCTGCTGTACTGAAGACAACAATCAATAAACAAAAGAAACACGTCATTACCCCGCAATGTTGTATATTTACTGGATTTAGAACCAAATTAGAAATTGTTTTGAGATCACTTGTCCGTCAGCTGTTTTCTCACACATCATTGGTGTATATATGGCAATTATTTAGCAAATAATTCAATGAATCACTTAACGCTGACACATCAAGCAACATTGTAATCATTCCTGACTTAAAATTAGGATGATCCAGGGATTTAATAATCACTATCTGAATTTTACAGCCATCATACAATAGTTGTACCTCGTCAACAACATTAAAAACCATCTTTTCTGACAGTCATGAAGGCACCTCATCATAAATTGATGGCGTGAAGATGCAGACGTTTAAGTGTATTTCTACTCAATTTGTCTTTCATTTAACAGCACTGTAATAACAGAACGTCTAAAAATATTCTCCACGCTATGTTAAAATGTTGCTCTATGCAATTTTGTATAGAGGTCATTCACTGCAATAGCTGAATGAGATGTCCTCTCATGTTTATTAAATTTGTTTCATATAAAATTTTGGTAAATGTTGTTATTTATTGTTGCTGTCTATATCTATGTAGTAATTGGTTATAGTATAGATTTAAAAAAAATAGGCAAGCTTATGAAACAAACAGAACAGAAAATTATATTGTGTGTGTAAACTGAAGCATACTCTGCGTTTGTGAAAACATGAATCCATTTCACTTAGTTGTCTGGGATCAAATTACCATTAAAATGGAAAACAATCACATTACAAAACTGCATGTAAACACATTTGTGGTACAAAATGAAAGGAAAGAGGGCACTCAGTCTTTTACTACCAACCTCATGATTTTTGCTAATCTGTTGATAAAGAAAATTCTGATATTTCAAAGTAAATTTTATGAGAGAAAGTTGACACTGCTGTTTTGTGTTGCACCCAATAAAAACAGCTGTCTGGCTTCATCTAAGTGCTTTTTTCAATGTCTTGCATCATTTTTTTTTTTATTGCAATTGTGTTACTGCCTCATGTTGTCACCACTAGAGATTGGTTGATAGTGACATTTTAAAAGGCCAACATAATAACATTATTTTGAAGCTGGAAAAAGTAATTATTGATTAATTAGCTGACCACAACTGTTTTTCCACATGAAGACTGACACTGAAAATGCATGACGCACAAAAGAAATTGAATGAAATCTCATATCATATATAAACCACTTCAGGCACCAACTTCTGCTGATAACCATGGCTTTGTATTGGCACTGATTATCTTTATTGACAGCAATTATGAGGGGAAAAAAATACCCCAGCTTTTTATAGTTCAAGTTTACAAATCTTGGAGTAAATGAGAAACTAGGCTTCAAAAACAACAAAACTCTGTATTTAGTTTGTACCTCTAGCTCTAAATAACTTCTGAAATTTCCTTTCAATTGTTCTCCAACATTTAAGCTATGTCAATAATGGAATACTTTTATCAAGTAACCCAAACAAATACCCACAACAACACTGATAAAAAAAAAAAAAAAAAATACAAGTGATTTGTCTCCTCATATCTATTTCATACACTTGATATTTTTTCATCCTGCTGCTGAAAATAAAGATAAAAAAAAAAAGCTGAGTACCAATGAACTTCATTTGTTCATTTTGATTTTTTCAAATTGATCATTTGGAGCAAGTGAAAAATGAACAGAAGTAATAAACACAATGTACAAAAAAAAAAAAATGATAACCACATCCTAAAAACAAAATTGGCACTAAATCAACAAAATAAACAATAGCCTATAATAACCAAACAAATAAACATAAATGTAACAAAATAAATTAAAAAATTATAAAAATTATAAATTTAAATTTAACCAAAACAAACAGAGTAAACACTGCAACCCCAAAAGGAAAAAAAAAAAAAAAAAAAAATAGATATGCGACAAAATAATAAAACATATCAAAATTAATAAACAAACTGGGGGGAAAGCAAAAAAACAAAAAACAAAATCATTATCAAAATGCACAAAATATACAAAATGAAGGAAAATGTTCAATGAACTGAACCTCAGGTGACTCCTTTATTTCCTGTCTTTCATTAGCGGACACTGATTAATCCAGGTGTCCATGCAACTTCTTGCTGCGATTACGGATTAATTAGGCACACCTGGGGATTCAGGAAGTAGTGGGACTGTGCACAGAGCCCATCGTATTCAGTGTGTACAGTCTGCTTTGAGTGCTTGAACTCATGTATTCCATTAAAAATCTAAATGTGGGGCATTGCTTCAGTATGTGGGACTACGTGGAGACTATTAATTATATAAACACTGTGCAGTTCCTCATCAAGTGGGTTAAAACTGCGACCTTTCTATAGCAAAAAGCTGTAGATTTAAATATTAGAGGGAAACTCCGAGGAACATGGGGAACTACATTGACATCCAAACCTTCAGGAAAGTAGAGGGCGACGAGGCGGTGCAGTTTTCAATCAGGCAGAGCAGAAGGCTCCTGTTTCCTGCCTGTAGTTGGGTCCTGTACAGCAGCCCGTGCGAGGCTGTCCTGGAGACCCCGCGCTGCCTGCACCTCTATCGTCTCGGGTGAGTTTGTTACAATGTAGCAATTTCTGTATTAATCCGAATAACTGTAACAAAGCTGCAATATCCGCGAACTGCAGAGGAGCCACAAACTGCACAGCTACCGACATCCAAACGTTACGCTGCTGCACGGCCCGGCAAACATAGGCATTTTCCACCGAATTCCCAAGCATACCCCCCTCATCCAAGAGTATTCCAACATTAACTCATATTTTGCTTGCAAGGAGAGATAGATAGCTCGCTACGCATTTGCGTTTATATATCTACGCAAACAATACTGTGCTGTCTTGGTTGAACTGAGGTGCCGATGTACAATATGAGTGTTAAAATTGTGTCCCTCGGTGGTTTGTTTTGAATGTCAAAGGCTGAAGCTAGCTGGACGTCTGAATATTGTTGATAGCTGGTTGGCTAAGCAGGCTAGTTAGCTAGGCTAACGAAATTCAATCCAGATGCATCAAAATGCTTCAAATACATGACAAACGGTTTGTTGAAACCACACGATTTATTCGTTTTGAGTCCTTAGTCGTTCGTTAAGTTGTTAAACAGAAAGGGTTGTAACAAACGTGTAAAATATGCATGCAAATCTCTTTGAAAACATAAGCTAGCATTTAGCAAGCCGCTTGCAGTGTCTCCATTCATATCCTGCGCACCTACTCTACTCTGACCGAGTAATGGCTACGATCCGCTGCGTTTTAGAGCGGCAACCGACCGTACGTTCCCCTCGTATCATCAGTTATAGGTTTGCGAGTAAATTTTGGTGATTTGTTTTTGTGTTACTGGAAGCGTATCCTTACGTAGTTGTTGTGATTTGTGATACAACAGCGACAACCCGCACTCGGAATCTTTGGAGGCTGCGTGAAAACCGCGCGTTTTCAGTTTGTTGTCTATTACCATCCGCTGCTTTTCGGTGTAAAGCAAAACTCATCTGCTGTTTGATCCCCAGATGAGTCCTTAACAGCTGTGTGTGTCCTTAGTGGGTGAATTTATTAAACATGGTATGTTCAATCTGTTTCTGAAGCTAAGGTTATGTGTTACTATGAATGTATTTCATAGTTTTTCTTCTTGAAGACTAAGTTCCTTAGTCCCGCTGTCATACATACAGACAGCCTTATAGAATAGCATCTGTTTGTTTTTATCTGAGCAGACCCACATACATTTGTATGTATTACAGTCAGTCAGGCCTACACAATGTTTTTATGCATGAGTCAAATGGTGAATGTGGTAAAACTATGATTTAAACATGAAACTTGTACTCGCCAAGACACCTACTGTCATTATCTTTGAGCAAATAAAATAAGAAAATAAATTAAATATTTTTAGTGCAATCTTTGGTATTAAGCCAAATGTGTACCCTGTACAACCAAAGATCAATTTAGAATGTAGACTGCTTATGATCAATAATGAAATGTCTAGAAAGATAGGTTAAAAGTAAAGTTATCCATAAAATGTACAAAGTGTATTATAATTGCTGCATTGCTGAGATCGATCATAAAGTAATTGTATAAAACTATATTTTAATGATATTCATGACAGTATTCTCTGTAGGACTAAAGAATGCTTGCAGAGGCAACTAATTCCTGACAAACTCCATGGATAAATTTGTACTAGAATGTCATTTGGCTTTTAGGCATTTAAATGTGGCTGCAAATGGTGATACTTTTGATTAATGCCAATCAAATTTGGATTTTTAGAAATCAGTTAAGTGTTTGTATTGTAAACATTCTGAAAATTAATTTTGGGATTTAAAAAATTGCCAAAAGAGTTAAAAGCAACCTAGCCCTAAAGATGGATCTGAAATATTGCAGATGCTGTTGGTTTGATATTATAGCATTGATATAACAATACAGACATTTTCTACCAGAATGACTACTTTTTCACTGCTTTTAGTATTTAATCGATTGTGTTTTCTATGTCTTGGACAGTTGTCATGGATGATGAAGACGGCAGGTGCCTTCTAGATGTAATTTGGTAAGTCGCTGCTGATGTAGTAGAATAGCTAGCTGATATAATAAACTTTTCAATCATTTTCTTTTGTCATGCTTTGCATTGTAGTGAGTCATATTGTCTCTTTCTTTTCCTGCAGTGACCCAGAAGCTCTCAATGATTTTCTTCATGGATCTGAGACCCATGTGAGTATGGGAGAACAAAACCGAAAGAAGTCACAACTGTTTGACTCGAAAGTTGTGCAAAATGGGTTTTTTGATTGCTGTATTGTAGGTTACATTGTGCACTTCTAGTGGGGTTTCGGCTACTTACAGATTACACTTAGATACACCTTGCAACTCACATCCCTCACTGCTTTGTGTGACTTTTTTGGTGCTTTCTCTGCTTAATGGTTGTCTTTGCTTTTTGACTGCACTTTTTATGGTTTTAGCTTGCCCTCCCTTTTGTAAGACTTTCCGATCTTGAAAATGAAAAATGCTAACACTGACAGTTCCGACTCTGATAATCCCATTAATTTGACCCTCTATCCCTAATCTTTCACTGCCTCTAACAATCTTGGTTCTCTGGACTGTGTGTTGTCTTTTCCTTGCCCTCCTCCTTTTTTGATGGTCTGTATGTTTCTCTGTCCTGGTGGCTTTTGCCTGCTGGTTTGGGTGCCTTTGGTTTCTGTCTGTCCTATCCTGGGTGGGTGTGTCTGTAGTTGGACACTGACGACCTTTTGGATGGTTCGAGTGACCCCTCCAGCTCGTTCTTCTCTACCACTGGGGTGAGTAAAATCCCCCAATCCTCTTCCTCCTGTTTTCTATCCATCTGTGTAGCATGCATCTCCAAATACCCCCCTTTTCCACTAACACATATACACTCTACAAGCTTTATTTGCCGCAGTGGGACAAATCGTTGTTGTGGGGTTTGTGCATATTTTTTGTCATCTGTTGTCATTGCATTTAGTCTAAACTTCACTCATCTTGGGTTTATGTCTGTTCTTTTCTTCTCCTTCAAGGGCCATGTTTCAGAGGTCCAGCCTACAGTCCAACTGTCGGCTAATGAGCCGGCAGGTCTACCCAGAGTCAGTGTTGACCTGGACTTCTTGGAAGACGATGACATCCTGGGTGGATCCCCAGGCGGTGAAGGTGGGAGCAATGGCATTGGGACAAATCATGAGCCTTGTGACATCCTGCAGCAGAGCTTGGCTGAAGCCAACATCACAGAGCAAAGCTTACAAGAGGCAGAGGCTGAGCTTGACCTGGGCTCTTTTGGGATTCCAGGCCTTACGCAGGTGGTACAGACACTGCCTGATGCCAGTCTCTCTGGGGCTGGAGGCACTGCTGTTGGTGTAGGCATAGGTGTTGGGGGTGCGGGAGCAATATTCCCCGGGTCAGGCCCAAGTACCACTGCTACTCCCCCCAATGCCACAGCTGACATGCTGGGTTCAGTGCTGGCTCAGCAGGGCCTTCAGCTCCAGCCCCAGGTCATGAACAAGGCCATTAGTGTTCAGCCATTTATGCAGCCTGTTGGCCTGGGAAATGTGACGCTTCAACCCATTTCAAGTCTCCAAGCTCTTCCCAATGGGAGCCAATCTGGACATTTGGGAATTGGACAGATTCAAGTTGTGGGTCAGCCCACAGTCATGACTATCAATCAGTCTGGGCAGCCAATCCTGGCTAAAGCCATGGGTGGGTACCAGCTGCATCAGTCTGGGCCAGAGGTTTCGGGCGCTGGCTCTCAGGCAGGGCTTGGAGGCACAGGAGGTGGACTTCTGATCCAAGGCAACAAAGCCACTTTGGGATCTCCAGCTTTAAACGGACCGGCAGTTTGTGTCAGCAGCACCAACAGCACCAGTGGTGGTACAATGACTGCTCCTGCTGGGCTCGTGGGCTTTGGCAGTACCCCTCTAAGTTCAGGAATTGGACCCCAGACGCAAACTCAAGGCCAAATCATGCAGAACGTTATCATTCAGCGCACACCAACACCCATTCAGCCTAAACCCCCTCAGGGTGGAGCCATCCAACCAAAACTATTCAAACAGCAACAACAGCAGCAGCCGCCACAGCCGGCACCCCAACCTCTGCAAAATGATGCTCACAAGGCTCTAGGGCTGCAGCAACTTCCAGTTTCTGCAGCTCAAAATGTAGCCTTCTTGACTGGAAAGCCTGGCTCTAATGTGGTCCTAAGTACTCAAGCCACAACACAAGGCCCTCAGTTTCAACAGACCCTGTTCAAACAACAAGCACCACAACCATCAGGCAAGCCCCTTAGTGTCCACTTGTTGAACCAATCTGGCAGCATTGTAATTCCCTCTCAGACTGTTCTGCAAGGTCAAAACCACCAGTTTCTCCTGCCACAGATACCGGCAGGTGGGCAGATCCTTACACAGCATCCTGGGGGCCACATCATAACTAGTCAGGGTCCTGGTGGACAACTCATTGCAAACCAGATTTTAACTACAAATCAAAACATCAACTTGGGCCAAGTGTTGACGTCACAAGGCCACCCGGGGGCTGCCCACATCCTCTCTGGACCCATTCAGCTCCAGCCTGGTCAGATGGGCGCCCCCACCCTCTTTCAGATGCCTGTCTCTTTGGCTCAGAATCAAAACCAGACACAAACCCACACCGTTTCAGGTCATGCCCAGACAGTCATACAGGGCATGCCCATACAGAACTCCCTGACCATGCTGAGTCAGGTGGAGGGGCTGAGCCCCACAGTCAGCCTTCAGCCAACCCTGCAACCAGGTGGTGTCCCCAGCAGCAGCAGCAGCACCACAAGCAGCAGCAGCACTGGAGCAGCGACCATGGCCCAGGGCCAGCCAGGAGAATGTGTTACTGTGCTGGGAAGTTCCACAGACCAGGCTTCTCATCCTGCGCAGCATCATGTACAGCAGTCCTCTATCCTAGCCATGCAGTCTGCTCCCACTGTGTCCACAGCTACCACAGTACCCTCCTCTTCTCCGTCCATGTCTGTGTCCACCTCTTCCTCTGTGACAGCAGTGGGGCTGGTCCCCCCTCAGCCTCAGCAAAGTCCAGGGAGGTTACTGTTCACCAACCAGGGCTCCAGCATGATCCTGAGCCAAGAGTCTCTCCAGATGTTCCTGCAACAGGTCAGTGTTGAGATTTTTGCGAGAATGCTTATTGCACTTTTCTACTGCATCAAATTGGCTCAAGTCAACTCGACTCATTAAGTGTGTGGTATCCCTCAATGTAGTTGGTTTTCATAGCAACATGGCACGAAACTGCTGCATGGTCATCTTCAACATTTCAAAACTTTTGTCTTAACATCTGCATCTTATTTGACCACAAGCTGGGTGATAGGCTACAGTAGGAAATAGTAGCTTGGTTGTTTAGTCCCTTGTCACACTCATGATGCAGTGATAGTGTCAACTGTCTTGGCAGTATTTTCATCTCAACTTGCTTGGAATCTCAGTAGAGGAGTTACCAAAAAGTACCTGGTCTTAACCGTAAGAGTAGAATTGAGTTAAATCCAGCTGGTACCATGCAGTGGAAAATGGGCATCAGATTGTTTACAGTTAACTTTGTTTTTAAAATATGAATAACATGCATGGAGTGATGTTTTGGTCTGATCTGTTTGGTTTATTATTTTACTCCCCCCTTCCCTCCAACCCCCTTCCTCCTACCCCCATCCTGAAATGGTAAATATACTCCTATCAGGAGCCGCACCACCAAACAGAGAATGAGTCGACCCCCTCTGTGGGCGTACCTGCATCTGTAATCGTCAGCAGCAACAGCATCACATCTCCGGCCCCCGCTGTCCATGACAGCCATTTATCTGAGTCTTGGGTGGGTCAGAGTCTCAGCCCTTCCCCTGGCCCCTCCCACATGACAGCAGTGGTAAACCAGGTAGAAATGCCCCTATATGTTAAGCCCCACCCACTTGTTGCTGCTGCTGCCGTTAGGATATCTTACCTTTCCCCCCATCACTGCTTCGCTCTTCTCTTCTGCATTAATCATTTCTTCCATAACCAATCACTCACACTGACAAACCTACACATTTGCTTGCAGCTGTTGTGAGTTACTAACATTGCTGTCTTGTGTATAGTGATTATAATCATTGTGGTTATCCATATGTAGGGGTGGGAGAAATGCCAACACTGGAACATACCCAGTTGTTTGACATATACCATATATCATATCATACAGGTACCAAACTATTTATAGAGCAGCACATAGTTTTCTCTGCCAATTTGAGTCACTCCTTCTACAAATTAATGGGTATTGCAGTGTCTGTATTTATTGGAGAAATTAAGATTTGACTCAATTTCTGGTTGTATTTGCACTGAAATGTACCATATATGATTGTTTTGCAATGTATCGAATATTGCAGAGCTGTTGTATAGCGGTCCATCCCAAAGCACCACAGTTGTATTAAACTTGAGATTAAATACTGCGACACAATCATATCATGATTTAATGTGATTCCCACCCCTATAATATGGATGTTGTTTGTAATTGTGCTCTTTTTTTTTTTTCTTTTTTTTTTTTTTAGTGTTGAGCCACGGGCTATGCATCTCCATTAAATCTAGATTTGGAAATACAGTGGTACTTCTTCTTTTTCTGGCTGAATTCATTTGCTCGTGTAATTCAGTATGCATTTCATCCATGTATGTTGTAACATGACATAGAAATCATGCTTCAGAAAAGGCCGACATGGTGCCAGGTGTTATGTGTTGACCTGTTTACTAACTTCCATTCATTCAACTTAACTTGATACTTTCATCCGCTGCATCACTGCCACATCAAGTAACTCCTCTCAACTCCTCTGTTCATTTAAAATCCTACGTGTTCACTCCCCACCCCCCCCACCCCGGTCCTGGAGC
>JAPSES010000144.1:20528779-20545141 GCA_029822895.1 Maxillicosta whitleyi
CACCCCCTTTCACTTTTTGATCTTTCTCCTTTCTAAGTTAGTATTAATACATTCCCTTCATATATCTCCTCATTTAAACTGTATCCCAAAGAGCATCAGGCGGCTCACTAAACAGCTCAGTAGTCGACAGTCTTCCATCTCTGTCAACAACAACCAGGAAAAATCCAGAGTTAACATCATGTCAAATACTGAAACATCCCTGAAAACACTAATGATGGAATTCGTTTTTATTCGGAATTATGTATAAACCTCAATTATGTGCATTTAACCTGCAGATGTTTCAAACCCATCTGTCTGATTACAGTTGAGTTGTGTTCCACTAGACTGGAATCATACCAGTTACAGGTGATTAATATTTCTGCGGTTACACATTTGAATCATTACTCCGTTTCAGAACATTTTTCCAGTACAGTTTAAGTTGTTAGTATGGCCAGAAATCTCACTATAATTATAAAATGTTTCAGCCACAGTCATATGTTTACCAGCACAAATGTCAAATAATTTACTTTGTCAAGTTTAAAGACTGATTTTTGGTCTCGAGTCAAAGTTAAAGAGACTTGTGGGTTTTAAACTGTTCCAGAAATCTAGAGAAGGAACGTTGAAAGCAGTTTGAAATAATAAATCATTTAAAATCAAAATATGTAATAATTGAAAAGAAGTAAAACTAAACGGCGAGCTAAGAGGAAAGAAGAACTGGGTGTGATCTGCTTTTTAAAAAAATCAGTTATTGTATCTCAACTGTATTAAAGTAACTTATATATCGACTGGATAGCTTAGTGGTTTACACCAGTGAGTTTGGTATGGAAGTTTGCTGGTTCAAATCCCAGGTCTGGCCTTATCCGTGCCCTTACTTTGTAAGTTGCTTTGGATAAACGAATCAGCCAAATGTAATGTATTAAGGGTTTCGCATGTGTTTAAGGAAATCCCTATCGATACTGTAATGAGAACGACATATTTGTATTGGGGAAAATGTAGGTTATTCTTGTTGGAAGGCGTCATAGTACACCAAAACTAAATGAAATTTTCTAGATGCAAACAGCACTACATTTAACTCAATCAATTAAAAAAAAAAACTTTTTATAAGCTTCTTACAACAAAAACATGAGCTTAAACTTGTATTTTCCCTCCATTTCATATAAAACCCACCGGTGCTTCAGAGGAGTCGTACTGAACCGTCTGAGATCTTACGGGTTACGCTATGAGGAACTTCTCTGCTTCACGTGTCGGATCGTTTTCCAGGTTCTTGTTTTCAGACCACACACATTATTAACACATAACAGTACCTGCCTCCCGCTGCTGACAACACCAGGTTTCAGTCAGCAGGGGGCAGGCCAGATTTAACTGTTGGTTTTCTGTTTCATCAGTTCGTTCGGTTCATCTTTCTTCGTGCCACTGTATCCCTGCCCCTTTCTTCCTCCCCCTCCTCCCTATATGTCTTTTTTTTTTTTTTTTATGTCTTGTTAAAGCCTGGTGGACAATTCAAACACAAACACAGCACAAGCATTGAAATGGAAAAAAGGAACAATAATAATGTACAAAAAGACAGTAAGAGAATTTGAAGTATA
This sequence comes from Maxillicosta whitleyi, assembly GCA_029822895.1. Classification (NCBI taxonomy): domain Eukaryota; kingdom Metazoa; phylum Chordata; class Actinopteri; order Perciformes; family Neosebastidae; genus Maxillicosta; species Maxillicosta whitleyi. The sequence goes on from JAPSES010000144.1 coordinate 20,530,345, forward strand.
GTATTACAGATTAATTTTGTATTGTATTTATTGTGTATAATGACACTTTTTAAAAAGAAATGTACATTTAGTAAAACTGTAAATTAAACATTGCTTCTTTTATGAAAAAAAAAAGTAGATTCTGGATTGTTTTGTGCGGCAAAAGTGTGTAATCTTGTGGCTAAATTCCTCCGGATGACTAACTGGTGCTGTATGAGAGTCAGGAGGGGATGGTGATGATGATGATGATGGCTGTGGCGGGGTGTGTTCTGTGTTGGACAGCCAGCAGGTGGTGCATGAAAGTGGAAAAGTAGAGCTGGCTTGTGTTTGTTTCATGGCCAGAGGGTTCACGGAGTCTGGGCGGAGCGAGAGATTGATGAGAGGAAAACTGTCATGTGTGTAAAAGTATGACGAGTCACTTAAGGTTAGGTAGTAGCATCAAACAAAACAAACAAAAAAAACATGGAGGAGTGTGAAGTCTGAGTAACAAGAGGGAAGCAGGGAGGGGGAGTAAAAACAAACAAAAAAAAAAACAGATGAGGTTATCGTTTATGATATGCTGGTGAAAAAAATTCAACAAATTTACCCCACCCGAATTATTTATTCACAATCCCTCCTCCAGGTCCACGCCTTCTGGCTGCTGCTCATCTCTGCTCTGAGTTCTCCTGCTGCCCACAGTGTTGCCAGGCATCCCTGAAAGAGGAGGTGCATTGAAGAGGGGAGAGGGAAAAAAGTTTAGCCTCGGTGTGGTGCCTCTGTTTGCCTTGTGCTCTCTCTCTTTTTTTTTCTTTTTTTTTTCCTCAGCAAAGCAGTTCAAGGATCCACGCCAGATCTGAAGCTCATCTGAAATACATTAAAACCCAGGAGAAGAAGGATCCTCTGTAATCTAGCAGCGCTGACTCTCCACTGAGGGCTCCTATTTGCTGTCAGAGGTACACCCATACATGTAGCAGCAGCTCCTCCATTAGACTGTTTTTTAATCTGTTGCAGTCAAAATATTTTCCAAACTCCAGTGGGCAAGACTGGAGGGAGACAACAAGGTGCTTGAGGGAGCTTTCTCCATCATTTCTTGGTAAATATTCCTTTTAAACTTCTAAAAAAAAAAACAGCTTATACTTGAACTTTTACTTAAATATACTTAGATTTTAATATGATAGACCTGACTGAACCTTGTGTGTACTTGATAAATGCAACGATCACACCTTTCTCAAACTTTCTGGACATGTTTTCCACATTTCAGTTTTGATATTAACCTATATCTGCTCTGATAGTGTTTGCTATTGCAGTAGAATGTTTGTTTTTTTTCTTGCTCCAAGTCCTAATCTGTGCTGCAGTCGCGGTTCACAAACCCACAAGGCTTTTTCCACCACCTATAAACTAAAATGCGATCCTAAAGCCTGAACCGAACGTTCTGATTCGTACTGTAAAATTAATTTCTACTCATGCAGCTCCGTCTGTGTGGTTACTCGTTGCATTTCTCTGTCCTTGATTCGCCATTTTGATATCTTTCTTCATTAGTCTTGTGACATGTTTGGACAGTCTTGCCTTTTTTCCTTTGAGCAGATGTATTTTCCAAGAGGAACCTTCCACAAATGTCTGCTGATGTGTGCCTTTGTGCCCGTCTCCTTAGAGATTCTAATCCAGTGTTTCTGTACACGACACTAAAACATGTCCAAGTCAAGGGTTAAATGTGTTTTTTCCTTGTATAGACACTAAAGGATCTTTCCCTTGCATGAACAATTGAGCCACACACGTAATTCATGTTCCCCTGAGAATGACTGCAGGGGTCACAAGGAATGTCTTACTCATTTCACTGTAAAGAAATGAGCTGTGCCTGTGCAGATCCTAACACGGGGCTGGGTTTGAAAGTTTTCCAGCTTGAACACCAACTTTTTCCAGACATGCACTGACAATGTTAGACACACTAGTGGTGGGCTGAAGTTCAACTACAGACTTTTCAGCTCCAGGGTCTGTGGATTCAAAGATTTCTGCCTTTGGGATTAACTTGTATTTGTCGTCTTTCCTGTTGCACATTTTAGGGTTTATATTTAAGCAACGCGACGATTGAAGGAGAGGCTTCAAACGAAAACATCAGTCCTATCGTTGCTCTAGACGTCTGCAGAGGAGGCTTCAAGGACAAGTGAGCAGCAGGCACATAAATACAGGAAACACCTGAAGATTTTCCAGGTTCAACCACAGGAAAGACATCTCCAAAGAACAAAACTCAACTTCAGCACTGTTTTTGTTTTTTGAGAAGCTCCCTGTCAACTTGTTAATTAAACATGTCACGCTGGGGGCGAAAGAATGTGAAGAAGGCGCCTGAGGTGATCCGCACTGTAACAGAGGGGCTCAAGTCCCTGTATCGTAAGAAGCTGCTGCCTCTGGAGCAGTATTATGGTTTCCATGACTTCCACTCTCCCAGTCTGGAGGATGCAGACTTTGATAACAAGCCTATGGTGCTGGTGGTTGGACAGTACTCCACTGGAAAGACCACCTTCATCAAGTAAGACACTCCCGCCCTGCAGCAAATATGTGACCACTGTTGAATTTGGTGTAAGATCAGATGTCAGCTTTCTCAACATGTATCTGTTACTGACAGGTATCTACTGGAGCAAGAAATTCCCGGAAGCAGGGTGGGACCTGAACCCACCACCGACTGCTTCACTGCCATCATGCACGGGGATGTGGAGAGTGTCATCCCCGGGAACGCCCTCATCGTAGACCCCAACAAGCCTTTCCGAAAACTCAACCCCTTTGGAAACACGTTCCTCAACAGGTGAGAAGCTTTTCACAGTGTCAAATAAGTTAGCAGATGGATATCAGCTCACTCATAAACCACCAGAGGGAAACAGGAAAGAAGAGATAACACAAAGTTTTTTAGGCCTTTGGAATGTCAAGTTCTTGTGCCAAATGTCAGAGTAGGGAGGCACTTGCCTTATTTGTGGAAAACCGGAGATAGGGAGCGATATCACCACAGAGGGTGATGAAAGCTAATGTACTCAGACAGGAACTGCAATGTACGCAAGTTCAAAGATAAGGTCAAAGGGCGTCAAAGCCCCTCAGGGCAAAGACAAATAAATGAAGTCACAGGCCTTGAAAGTTTCATGGAATCTGTTAGAGAAACCCTCACACCACTGGTTTCCTCGACCGTGTGCTGTCTGACCTGCCAGGTTCCTGAGCAGATTTTTCCACTGATGTCCACTAAGCTCCAGAAATCTCATGTTTTACAATAAGGCGCTGTTCCTGGATAGAAACGCATTCATGCAGCCCAGAAGTGACAGGAACATAGAGTGCTCCTGTTAACAGTGAAGTTCTAATGCTAGTTTTCCAACGGCTTCACTCCACAGGGTGTGTTTGTGGACGTATTTACGTATCTCCGTTTGCTTTAACTTCCTGTTCTGGAGCCGGTGGCCTCGTTAAGCTCATAAACCACAGGAAGTGCCGTTGTTGTTCTAAGCCACACATAGTTAGCAGCCCTTATTGTTTGATTCTGGCACTTGTGGTCATTTTCCTTCAGGAAACCCCGAGCAATGAGAGGCCTGCTTGCACACAATGGCCTCAAGTGGAACAGTTTGGAGGTGGGGTGTGGGGCAGTGTCCAATCTGCTTCTTGATCATCACATTGGCCTCTTTGATAAGACTTAACCAAACTCACATGGTTTACATTTTTTCCATCTGCACGAACGGAGCGTATTTCAGACAAAACTCATCTCCAAGGTCCGTACAGAAAAAAAAATGATAATAAAAGTTGATCTTTTCAGTTCGGATTTGACAAATTCTAGATGTTGCCTTGAATGTGACACCAGCTTTGGTCTGAACTGTCGTATTAAGGTTAATGCAACTGTGCTTTGGATTGTCATTCATCGTGCTTCTGTCCTGATGGGATCGTAAACACGTTGGGTCAAGCTGACCCTTTGAGCTGAGGCACAAGGACTAAAAGTTCACAAGTGCAGCAGGTTGTTGTAGATGAATGGATTGTGTTCAGGAACCTGGGGTTTCCGTCCCAGTGGGAGTTGACGCTTCAAGAGTTCAACTTACTGGTTCACTTTCTAGTTACAACATGGTTTGGGATAAAATAGAGTTCACAGTAGCACAAAAACATAAAAATTCTGCAATAAAACCATGTGTGTAAACTTGTCCTGAGTCTGTCCGGACAAGCATGGAAGACAGCTGCAGGGACGTTGGCTTCAGGCGCACGGACAATATTTCTTCTGTCCGACTGTAATCATTCATTCTAAAGATTCCAGCTGGAGTTTTCATGGACGGTGATCTAATGAAATATGAATTTAAGGACTCAAAGTATTATGAGTGTTGGGTTTTTTGGACGACTGTAAAGTTCTGTTTGGAAAATAACAGAGGAAGCATTTGATTATTCAGACGATCGAGACCGACCCACAATGTGTTCTGGGAAATATATTTGCTTCTGACCTCGGAGGTGTTGACAGTTCAAGTCTTCTTCTGCTACAGGGGTTGCATTGCCCACAGAGCAGATTTTTTTTTTACGTCCCAACCTACTCATCATGTGATCTTATGTTGGAGAAACAACAGCTGATATTTTCTTATTGATCAGATTATCTACCATTTTTAATTTATTAGACCAGTCTGTTGTGAGAGAGGTGCTAAAGTGACATTTATTTAACAGCATTGGTTTGTATTTCACCTCCCATCTGTACAAACTTAATGTGTTGGTCTGTGTTTGAGAGTATATCAATAGAAATGGACAGAAAATTAGCTAAGCTCCTCCCTCTTTTTATGGACAAGGATATAACTAAAGTAGACCGTGTTAGACCTTGTCTGACACAGAATATCTTAGTATTTTTGTGTTTAACCCATAAAGACCCACTTACTTTTGTGGCAGTTCCACAATATAGAGTTTTCTGAAGTGATTGATCACCATTTATTAGAATATACCCATGTGTTTTGCGTTTTTTCAGTTTAAATCAGGTATTTTCTGATATTTAATTTTATGATCATGTAAATATTTGTAAAAGCTCAGATTAAAGTTAAAGGTTGTTATATCAGAAAGAGAGAAAACTGAAGAAAAAGTTACATTTTCAGTCAAATACATCATTAATTTAACATAAACCCAGTGTTTCCATCCACTGTCATTGATCTAACTCCATCAGTTTTACCTGTGAATTAATGTTGTAGAAGATGACAGTGTTTCCATGGTAACTACAGAGCCTCTGAATGTCCAAATGGGTCATATCTGATGACCATGAAGAGATGATAAACTGTATTTTACACCAATTATTTACATGTATTGGTAGAATTAATGGACCAAAATTATCGTATTAAACATTTTAGATGTGTGAATGTTTTTGGTCACCAGTGGATGTTTGAGTCTTCATGGGTTAACGTACGCTAAAACACATTCTCAAATGTAACTCTAACCCTTAAACACTGCCAGTGATCAAGTGTTTAAAGCCTGAAGCCACGTTTAAAGACTCAAATAAACAAGTTAGCCCTGGTATGTTATTGTTCTTCTGCACATGTGGGTCACTTTAGGACACAGTGGGAGCTTACACTGGCCACATTTTAAAAATAATGTGCAGTGTCAAACAGAAAAGATCAGATCTGAGCCATAAATCTGAGCTGAACACTTAAAGCATGCAGCGGGAACGCAATCGACGCGCTCATGTTGTGACTCTTCTCCTTCACGCTGATAAAAAACACCAGGTTCCAGTGCGCCCAGATGCACAACCAGGTCCTGGAGAGCATCAGCATCATCGACACGCCGGGGATCCTGTCCGGCGCCAAACAGAGAGTGAGCCGAGGTGAGAGAGCCAACAAAGGTGAGGAGAGGGGCATGAGGGGGCGGCCGTCCGGAGACACAACATCCCAGAATTCAGCTCACAAACTCATCTCCCTGGCACGCCTCTGGCTAACTCATGGGACCAATCTACTCTGTCACAATAACTCCTGGCAACGGGCGTGAAAACATCTCAGCAGTACACTGAGCAGCAGTAAAAGCATAATTAGGAGCAGAGAGGAGACAGACAAAAATCTGCTGAGAATACTGTTGAGAAATAACTTCCATCATCCATCCCACTGTATTTTTTTTTCCACTCCTCAATGCTTCCCATACTTTGAGTAACCCATAACTCAAGTCGATCTGCATGTGCTACTAACAAGTTCAAAGAATCAGTGCATCCACAACATGATATAAAAACCTCCGCGCTCGTCGTAGACACGCAGGTTTTGGGTTTCAAACTCCTGACTGGATGAAATTTCCACCTCCTTCCCAATCTGGAATGTTGTTTATGGTGCTCACGTCATTACAGAAATCTGGCATTCGTAAAATTCTGCCTCAGCTTGTCTCAACTGCAACCAAATAGTATCAAAATAGGATGTGACAATATATCCGACGGCAATTTAGCGCCATGATAATACGTTTTATTTAAGCCGCGCTTTAGTTAAAATACTTGACGGTAAAATCTGAAAGTGAAAACAGCATGTAAATATGAAATTAAATACCAACAAATAAGAAAAGGTCCAGCACTATATGAACAACTGTGTTACGGTAAAACGGTTCATGTCAAGCTGTTTTTGACAATGATCACAATAACTGTCAAATTTATAATTCTGTAAAGTTTAAACACTGATTTTTCTTCCTGCGCTGATTAAACCAGATTGTTACTTAATAACGATTCATGGACATGTGTGATAAAATGATTGAATAATTAGTTGCTAAAAAATGTAATTAAAAAGAAATTAAAACTAAAACATTTTTTAAGGATCAGTAACAGTGGAAACAAAATTAAATTTCAAGATAAAACAAAAATGCTTATTGCAAAGGTGTTTTTATAACATATTATGAGATTTATTTTAGTCTAAGGTGCACTTTTAGCAAAAAAAATAACCTGAATTCAATGTGCTTTTGTCCGTGTAAGGCATATTAAGAGAGTTTAAGACAGAGAAATGCACTGATAAATCAGCCAATATTTGCTGAAATCACACATAATTTTTGATAATGACCAAATATTTACCTGTTTTCTCATGTTGAAGGTTTTTTTGAATGACTGAATTTTACCTCATTTTATTGTCAAACAGTTAAATCACACTATTTTTTTTTTGCATATAATAAAGACTTCTCTGGCATAAATAAGAGCATAATTAACAAAAATAAACCCAAAATAAATATCTGCATCAGTCTAGACTAGAGGATTTCAGTTGCTGTATCCATTAAAAAAACAATAATTATTCTTAAACCAGTTTTAATAATCTCAGCCTGCTCCTTTTACAGTGCGTTACTTCCAGTCATGGAATCACTGATGATAAATCTTGTTTATGATTAATTTTTGCACCTTTTTCATTAAAATCAGAGTAAAATATAGTCGTTTAGAGCAGCTGAGACTGTATTTTTTTCCAGAATGCTCATATATGTTTTAAGGCTTTTAGCACCATAGACAATATTCATCTTAAATGAGTGTCAGAGATGGATATATTCGACTCCAGAAGGTAAGTGATTTAACGCATATGTGTTGTAAGATATTCAGGTTGATAAATGCATTTAGATAGAAAAGGTTTCTCCAGACGTACACTATGTGGTTGTATTTTACACTTTTGAGAGCAGAAAGTGGTATGTTGTATGAAGCCAAGCCAGGTTTGACGTTCAGATAAGAAGTGTTGAAGGGTTTGTGTCCGTGTCGACCTCCTCTCCTCTCCTGCTTCTGTTCTTCACTGTACATGTAGTTTTAGGAACATTTCATCCATCCAACCTCCCTTTTTTTCCTTAAACTCAAACAGGGTATGACTTCCCAGCCGTCCTGCGCTGGTTTGCGGAGCGCGTGGACCGCATCATCCTGCTGTTTGACGCCCATAAACTGGAGATCTCAGATGAGTTCTCCGAGGCCATCGGGGCCCTCAAGGGCAACGAGGACAAGCTGCGCGTGGTCCTCAACAAGGCGGACATGGTGGGGACGCAGCAGCTGATGCGGGTCTACGGCGCGCTCATGTGGTCCCTCGGGAAGGTCTTCGGGACCCCCGAGGTTCTGCGGGTCTACATCGGCTCCTTCTGGTCGGAGCCGCTGATGGTCTCAGATAACAGGAAGCTGTTTGAGCTGGAGGAGGAGGATCTGTTCGCTGACATCCAGAATCTGCCTCGAAATGCAGCCCTGCGTAAACTCAATGACCTGGTGAAGAGGGCCCGACTGGTCAGGGTAGGGTGCTTTTTTATTTGGGGTGTCTTCACATGTTGGGAATGCTTTGACTCATAAACTCATCAACTTTTGTCGGAGCTCCCAAATGAATTCTCTAGATTTAACCTTTCATAAATGTTTAATCACCATTTATTATACTATTATTTAATGTATTTTGTGTTTTTTCAGTGAAAATCATGTATTTTCCTGTATTAATTGACTGATCATGTAGATTATTATTATTATTATTCAATACTCAAATGCCCCTAATACTCATGCACAGTGGCTCCATGACTTTATGTTCTCCTTAAAACTGGAAAAAATGAGAAACTCGCTTCAGTGTACTACTGCAAAGTTTTACAGTGTATGGAACCCTTTTTTTTTTTTAGACACATTCCAGAATCCTTAGTGTATTCTGACTCATGCACCTTTTAATAAATAGCACAACTACATCCTGACAGCTGGGGACTGTGAACCTCATGAGGATAAATGGTATTACTTTGAGGGGGTTACTTTGATTATTTATTTATTTCATTTATTTATTTATTTATTTTTCTATAATGCACCGTTCTGTATTGTTCATTGTCAGTATTGTTTGCGTCATTTGTAAGAAAAACATAATAAAAAAAATAAAATTATTGAAAAAAAACGCAAAGAAAACTGGAAAAAGTGACTTTTTAAGCAAAGATAACAATAAGAGAACACTAAAATAAGCATCTCCATCCACTGTCATTGATCCAACTCCACGGGTTTTACTGGTGAATCAATGTTATAGAAGATAACAGTGTTTCCATGGTAACTACAGAGCCTCTGAATGTCCAAATGGGTCATATCTGATGGCCATGAAAAGATGAAAAACTGCATTTTTTTCAACAATTATTTACACATATTGACACAATTAGTAGATAAACGTTATTAATCATTTGAGCTCAGTAGATGCTTTCGGTTGCCAGTTGCGTTTTGGGTCTACATGGGTTAAGAGATGTCCGTAAAGAATATATAAATGTTTATATTGAGGGTTAAGTTTTAAACACTGTGTAGGTTATGAATAAAAGCTCATCAAGAAGTTATAACAGTTTACATACAGTCATTCAAGATCGTTATTTGACAAGATTCAGTCACTACTGGAGAAGCATTTCTTCTCTTCTTCTCAGCTGTTGCTCATTGTTTGTCTTAACTCGGCCAAACTCAACTCAACAAAGGTTCAAAGACGAGGTTGGAACCCAGAGTTGGTCATGAAGCTTTTTTATTGGGTCACTTCAATGTAGTAAATGACATAATTATGAATTAATTTCCCTAATTAAGATAAAAGAGTGTTTTCTGGAGCTTAAAAGATCTAACAAGATTAATAAGATAAGATTAATACAAGACACAAGATAAAAATGACATTACAGACAAAAAAGGAATAAGAACAAGATGAGAATGAAGTAAAAGATGCAACAAAATGAAAATGAGTTCCTACATTTAGAGTAAAAGGAAGAGTAATACTGCAGTGTAAAACATGATTCAATATATTCCCAGGTTTAGTATCTGTTAATTTGATGAGCTATTTTCAAGTCTGAATAAATTAATCAATGATTTTTTTTGAGTATGACTGTATGCTGATGATACCTGACAATGTGCTTAATAAATGATGCCAGAATGAATCTGAAGGAAACTGATGAAACCACATAATAAAAATGAACATGGAATCAGTAACCTGTTTATAAAATTGTCGTATATAAGGTGGTCTCATCGTAAAGTGATGCTCATGTGTTCAGTAATAAACTAACTGGATTAAATAACTGGACAGTAGCTCAACAGAGTTAAACCAATGCCAATCTGTGGTTATAAAGGCCCACAGTCACTTTGTCTGATGAGTTAATTTTTGTTTTTGTTGTAAATCCCAGGTCCACGCCCACATCATCAGCTACCTGAAACAGGAAATGCCCTCTGTCTTCAGGAAAGACAACAAGAAGAAGAATCTGATCTACCAGCTTCCAGTCATTTTCTCCAAGATCCAACTTCAGCACAACATTTCAGCCGGAGACTTTCCAGATTGTGCTAAAATGCAGGTATGTTGAACATGATGCATGGCATTCTAGATTTTTAATAACTAGCTGGTAAACTTATGTTGCACTGGTTAAGTCTCTCCCTTTGGATTTTTGTGTTGGGAATCGAGTCCTCTACATACAAAGGACTGTAGATGGATTTAAGCAACTGAGAAATTCAGGAAAGATGCTCATTTTATAAGGTTTATTATAATCTTTCAAACATCAGAAATTAGAAAAAAGTACATGTACGGTTTTAAACATTACACCTTTTAAAGGGTTCAGTATAGAATTCCACCTGGTTGAAGTTTAATATCTTAATTTTTATGCTCATGCCTGAAGAGAATAGAATAGAATAGAACAGAACATAATAGAATAGAATAGAACAGAACAGAACATAATAGAATAGAATAGAATAGAATAGAATAGAATAGAACAGAACAGAATAGAATAAAATAGAATAGAATAGAACAGAACAGAATAGAATAAAATAGAATAGAATAGAATAGCATAGAATACAATAGCATAGCACAGAACATAATAGAATAAAATAGAACAGAATAAAACAGAATAGAATAGAATAGAATAGAATACTTTATTTATTCCACCATGGGAAAATTTTACACTTACAGCAGTTTAATAAAAAAGTTCAGCAAATTCTATATCAATAACAGACAATAAGACAGTGATAGATGCATCCTTTACTTTTTTTTTACAGGAACAGCTGATGGTCCATGACTTCACCAAATTCAAAACGTTGAAGCCCAACCTGATGGCAGCCCTGGATGAGCTGCTCTCCTCTGATATCGCCAAGCTGATGCCCCTTCTGCGGCAGGAGGAGCTGGAGGCTGGCGACCAACCAGGCGTACAGGGCGGAGCCTTCCTGGGAACCCGCGCCGGACCCTTCTCTGAAGGAGACCCCTTCGCTGAGGAGAACGGAGAGGGCTGCGAGGAAGAGGAGGACTGGGTGGTGACCAAAGACAAGCCCAAATATGACGAAATCTTCTATAACCTCGCCCCCAACGAGGGCAAACTGAGCGGCAACAAGGCCAGGGACTGGATGGTAAGCTCCCGCCTTCCCAACTCTGTTCTGGGTCGCATCTGGAAGTTGTCAGATGTGGACCGTGACGGCATGCTGGATGATGAAGAATTCGCCCTGGCCGGCCACCTGATCGAGGTCAAGTTGGAAGGCCACGGTCTGCCCCCCGAGCTGCCGGCCCGCCTCATCCCACCGTCCAAACGCAGGCAGAAGGGCTCGGACGCATAGACATGTCCCACAGAGACGCCTCTGACACACTTATGCTACTGTTTGCATTTGTCTTTTTCTCCCCAAACCCAAGCTTTGAGGCTTATATGTATTTGACTGTTTACCCTTAGACGTCTAGTGTATATTGTATTTAAATGAATCCTTACGCAGGGTTCCCACAAAGGTGACAAACCTGTAAAAGTCAGTTTTGAAGTCTGACTTTCCACAAGTGAAAAAAGTCATTGAAATGTAGTAAAATTTTCCAAAACTTTGGAAAAGTCAAGGAATATAAATTATAGGGATGCAAAGTCCTCACCTTCGCTGTTTTGCCATATACCTCAGGATTTTAGTTATCCTGACACAAAAGTTGACTGTAATTCTACGTTTTACAGATGATATTTAAAGCATTTCCTTCTTGCATCTTTATCGCCTTTTCCAGATGTGATGAGTTTGCATCCCTGAACTTTTTCTGTACAGAAAAATGTGAAAAATAGAGCCGACCTTTGTGAAGCATTCAGGTGCTGGGATGGGTTTTTATGGTTAGTTGGTGCATTTTGCTTAGGTTTGCGTCTATATTATTATTGTCCTTAAAAACAAAACACGGTATCTTTTCAGAATATTTGAAGTGAATATTAAAATTATCCACAGCCAGCTATAATTTACTATTTAATTTTCATATCTGATTTATCTTCTGCTCATATAGTTAAAGAAACTACATTAGTGGTCCTTTAAAATTTGTGAAAATAATAGTTTTGCGTGTGGGAACCCTGTTAAGGCTAGAACAAGTCCTCAGTGCAAAGGACTGTGCATAAAAAATAACTGCAACAATGCATTATGTAGAAATGCTTTATTTTATTTAATGGCTTGACAAAACTGAACAAATGTTCTTTTTTGTATGCAATATCACCTACATTTTAACACTACATAGCCAGAACTCAAAATACAACACATTGTTAAATAAATTATAACACATAGTGACGACCGTTGCAAAAAACATGTACTTTTTATGATGTGATTGTAATTATGTGGTGATGGTTATGTGTAACCATCAACTAAAGGGAAGCCTTTCTCTCTATGCTATGAAATAAATCACACTTCCCAAACATTAAAGGGTCAATATATGAGATTAGTGTGCACTTACTTGGAGTTTGTGTTGAAGTCAGTTCAATGCTAAAGACCGCAGTTACCATTAGTACTGTGAATGTGATAGCTAGACGCATTTCTATGCTAAAGGTAGCTCATTTTTGCTACTGTAGAGGAGCAGAATAGAGGTGTTAAAGAACTCAAGAGTGAACAAAAGGATTTTTTTTTTTTGGGGGGGGGGGGTCACTCCCTTATATGGAAATGAATGAACAGATGGTTATCAAGGACGTAGGGAATGGAGACAAATGTTTGCTTTGAAATGGAGCTAGTTAGCATTAGGAAACTACTGACTTCAGCATAAAACAGACTCAACACAAACTTAAAATACATCAATTTAAATGTGTAAAAAAAAAAAAAAAGTGGAATTATCAGCTTTAACTTATTTTTCAAACTCAGGGACTTCATGTCAAAGAGTCAACCTGGAAAAAGTCATTTATTAGGAAAAAAAACAAAACAAAACTCAGATTATTACAGTGTAGTATCATGAAGTATGTATTCTGTTTTGTCAAGCGATTACATAATGGGTTGTTCCAGTCACTGCTGCTTCTCCTTTCGGCCTCTAGAAGTCCGCTTTTTATACCGAGCTCTTGAAATATCTTCCTGTGTTTGCTGAGCAGAAGTAAATAAAGGCTGGTGCCCTCTGAGAGAGCGAAGAGCAAAGTTATCTTTAATATAAAACCTTTAAAATGTAACGTTCCTTCAGTGACTAGGCTGGAGCGGCACAGTATTATCTGGGTAGTAGTGTTTATTTTTAATTATCCTCCACTTTATTTTGCTCGTTTGTTTCATTTTTCATGTAACCTGAGTGCATTTCACGTCGATGCTTTTTCACGCCGTCACTTTGTGCATACTTTATATATTATTTTTGTATTTTTTTGCTGTTGTTAAGTATGCGCAGGAGCAAGACCTCACTTATCTCAAAGTCCAATACATGCTGAGATGAATGTCTCTACTAGATTGAATGATTGATATATTACTGACTACTGTACACAGCTCCACCAACTGTTCTTACTATGACCATAACCAAATAAAGTTCCCTGACTGTGTGTTGGCTCTTAGTGAACTCTTTGCACTGGTGGAATGTAACTAAGTAAAAGTACTTCGTTATTGTACTTAACTAACTTTTTTTTTAATGTCAGGGTTTCCGCAGAGTCATGAAAAGTCATAAAAACATTCTATTTAAGGTCAGAAATTACATTCATCCACGTCTTAATTTGATCTGATGGTTCATTTATTGGTTCTACCAAGAAAATCCTCCGGTAGTGGATTCATTGGTTTGTTCCAGTGACTGAGTCATTCTATATTAATATACGTCACTGGTTTGGCCTGTAGTTCTGTCTGAGGAAATCTGGGTGGTAACATGGTGTTCCAGAACTACAAGGTCCATAATGCATCACTACAGGAAACAGACTGAAGGAAGGACTTTCACAGAAACCGGCGCGAAAAGAAAATTCTTGTAGGTCACAAATTGAAATCATAGTGGTCATAAAAACATCTTAAAAAGTCTTAAATTTAATCTACAAAAAATAAACTATTTAATTTCTATAAAAGCAGTAAAAAAAAAAAGTCTTAAATTTGACTGACTTAACCCTGCAGATACCCTGAATGTATCTGTACTTTAGTTAAGTGAAATTATGGAGGGGTACTTTCTACTTTTACTTCACTACATTTTAGAGTGGGTATCTGTACATTTTACTCCACTACTCAAATTGTGTTTGCATTTCAAGCTACTTTTTTCTTTTTGTAAATTGGTTGTTATTTATGCACACAATGCTGTGCAAGTATATGCATCACTGTAATCGAGCTGTAGAGCAGTGGTTTCCAACCATTTTGGACCTATTTTAACATCACAATTTTCTGGCGACTCCAGACATTCAGATTTTTTTTTTCTGCTAAAATTAATTAGTTTTTGATCATTTAATATCTTGCTATACTATGTTGCACATACGGTAATTTAATAAATTTTTAATAAAGACACATTTAGTCTATATAATACATATTCTTATGGATGGAGGCAGAAAAGTCACGTTCAGATCAAAGCACAAAATGAGAATTTTATTTTCTTTGGTCAAGATATGAACTGTCAGTCCAGTTTGGATTTACAAGGATGAGAATGAAAACGGAACAAACAAGAACTGAAACTATGAATTATGAAAGAGATACAGCGTCTGAAACAGTACCACAGTGAACATGTGACACATAAACAGTACCACAGTGAACACGTGACACATAAACAGTACCACAGTGAACATGTGACAC
>JAPSES010000144.1:20545241-20567593 GCA_029822895.1 Maxillicosta whitleyi
CTTCTCACTTGGTCATGTCTGTTATGGATTGGGATTTTATATATATATATATATATATATATATATATTCGTAATGTTTTATTTTTATTAATTACCAAAAGTTTCAGACGATTCCAAGGTTGAAAAGCACTGCTGTAGAGGTACAGGTGGAATGATCTTATCTCCCAAGAGCGCGATTTAGTCAAAAAAATTAAAAAAACAAAACAAAAAAAAAGCAACCTTTGAAAATCAACTCCTTTTGAAGTTGAATACTGTCTGGTAATATTCAGATAGACATGTTTGGTCTGTTGGGTTGATTACTGTGCTTCAGTTTTTTGTTGGTCCTCTGTACAGTTTGACACCAGGGCTTGTTATGCTTCTGTTTACAGTTCAAGTTGTGCAGTCAATTATAATGCTGGTTCTGTCTTTGTATATTTACCAAACGTACAATTCCATCACTTTTAATCAATATTTACTTTATGAAGTATAATGTTTGAATCTGGATCAAATACTTTTACTTTTTACTTTTAAAGAACATTTTAAAATGAGTACTTTTGCTTAACTACATTTTTTTCCCTGGATACTTTTATTTTCACTTAAGTACATTTTTTGCTCCTCTATCTGTACTTTTACTAAAGTCCAAAAAAAAGTGAGTATTTCATCAACCAGTGGCTTTTTGTGGGTTACATTTCACACACGTCCTCGACTGTAGTAACCATGGAGTTGGTTAAGATGCATTTCTAGTATTTGAGTGTGTTTCAGTTGCACTTCTTTTTTTTTTTTATCAATTTCACTTGGTCGCCCAGTGACAGACCAGATAAACACTGACTCACAGCCTCCTCTGCCAAGTCCCCATACCACCATTTTCCGAGGCTCTCTTCCGTCTCATTCCCACCATGCGAAGGCTTTTTTTCCCCTTTTTGCTGCCTCTCAGTGAACACACAGTCGACTCCATCCCTTCACTCCTCACTCTCAGTGGCCTGTTTGTACATCTTTTTTGGTTTTATCCTGTGTAAACTATGCTGTGCAAATATGCGTCGTGTGTGTGTGTGTGTTTCTCATAAGGCGTTTGGAGAAGGGGGGTTGGCCTTCCCCGCCTCCCCTTTTCCACTCCTCCATGGAAAGAAACACAAATGAGAAACAGAGGCAATCCAGCCCTTTTCCTCGCTGCTCTCTGGCTTACAGTGACTCACATGTGAAGAATGTGGTGGGTTGGCCCATGAGTTATTAATATCTCCTTTCCTAGGGTCCGCTAAGTTTCCTCAGGCTGAAGCACAGGATCTAGACACTGTACCTTTATGAAAGGCATTACAAACATAGCCCTATTTGGAGTGTTCTGGGCTAAACCTGCAGCACATACCACACCCTCTCATGTGTGTTTTGACAGAAAAAAAGAAGGGAGAAAATGGTGACAGCCTAAGAACTGGCTTCAACTGCAGTATTTTCTTGTTTCTTTCACATCATTTTAGAGAGAACAATACGACTAAGTGCCTCATAGACGTTTGCACAAAGCCTGTTTGTTACATAATCAGACCATGCTGAGTCATAAAACAGCTCAAACCTGTGTTGCTTATGGAGAGCAAACACATGAGGGACATACAGGAGAAGGAGGGGAGGGTTGCATTCAGAGGACCCCCACCAACATCACACATCCCCGACAATGGAGCTTACTCAACGAAAACCGGGGTCTCCGTATACGTCACTCTGTGTTTACGTGGGGAATTCCTCACCAAGAAACCTGCAGTGGAAAAAAAAAAAAACACTGAGGTCAGCAGCTCAGGAGGCGAGTGACATCTGGTGGATGAAGGAGTCATTTCTATCAACTCCTTGTGTGATCAGAGGGTGGAGTTAGAAGTGTTTCCCCTCATGATGGAATGGTATATCCTTAGTAGACAGTGACGGTTTAACTTTCCATATTTTGTCTATAAATAACGTCATAAAATGTGGAATTAGAATGAATGAGCGGACCAGTGACTGGATAGCTGCAGACTTTGGTGCAGAAGGTTGCCGGTTCAAACCCCAGGTGGGCCCTTGGGCAAGGGCCTTTACATTATACATGCCTATATACCTTGTAAGTCACGTTGGATAAAAGTATGAATGGTGTCCAAACAGTATAAGAGGATATGCAATAAGTAAATTCCTGTGAAAACTTGGAAAATACTAAAAAGAGCTGTAAAGGTACTCAGTTATTCTATGAAATATCCATATTTGTGGTGGTTTTTACTGAAAAACAAATCTTCCTCATATCATCCACCGGGTCACCAATAACTCATGTTAAGGCCACATTTGAGGCATGTTTAATATTTGTAGTTTAGGTTTTGTTTAAGCCTCAATAAATACAAACTAAAAAATAAACTCTATTCTACTAAAAACCAAATAAAATAGTGTTGAAGATGTAAAATTGTACAACAAATTGACAACATGCAGGATGAGCAGCTCCTTTTATTTTTGATACTTTAACTCATGTTACTTCATTCACATTTTTAATTCAGGACTTGAACTTGGAACAGCAATTCTACATTTTATTTTGCTTCCATTTCATTTTTAGTTTCACAGAATACTTCTTCCACATTTGCCTAATTCAATAGTTTGCTGATTTCAGATGTGTACTGTATTTTTGATAGAAGAGTTACATATGTTATTTGTATTGAAGAACATTTAATAAATGTTTTGGCAGTAATCAAAACTATCTGAAATATAATCATGTGAAACCTAAATTATTTTTGAGGAAGTAACCAAACCTGTTTTGACAGAAAGACCTGATTTTGTGCAAAAAAATGAAAAAAGTTGACTCATGTAAGTTTTAAAGACTTAAAACCACATCACAGGAAAACCTATAAAATAAAATGTAGAATTTCTGACTAGTATCAAGTTTTTTGTAGAAACAGCATGAACCTCCAAAATAAAAACAAACTTCTATTTTTTACTTTTTTTTCATGCCTTATCTTTTTCACAAAATGAGTAACACAAGTGATACACAACCTTACATTTATTATTTTTTTCATCCAAAAATTGAAGAAAAATAGTTTGGTAAACTCCACCCACACATTAACACGTAGAAACGCTAATGATATATATGACCAGATCTGTTGTATTTCTTTCATAAGAAACTATCTATTAACTGACATGTTACATGTATTAAAGGTAAAGTTCCATCAATGTATAGAAAATATCTCTGAAGTCATATATTCATTCATCACATGGCACATTCACTTATGACAAAAACATTCATTCTTGTTTCTCATGATACAAAATGGGCTGATTTAATCAGATTTAATGACCGACAGCATCAAAAGTGCAGTCTGTTTAACTTTTAGTGATGCAGTCTGCAGGGTTTAGAAACTGAAGTGGTTTTTAATGTCTTTAATCTGTTTCATCATGTCACCTATTTGCTGTCCATGTTCTCTGAGGACATCTTGAACGACCTTCTTCTGCTGGACATTGAGTAAAACTGGAGCCTTGGTTGTGGACAGGGCTTTGTCTTTGTCCACTTGTGTCTTCTGGTACTCCATCTTCATGTTCACCTGTTTAATGAGGTTGTCCAGGTGCTTTAGCTGATCACTGATGGACTGTAGCTCCTTCTTCATTTCTTTTTCACTGTTTGAAAGTATAGGCAGCTGGTTTTGCAGGCTGCCGAGCACATTTTTAACCCTTTTCATGATGGTCTCCTGGCGGTACTTTGCATCTTCATACTTATCGGCCAACCTCTCGGCTGCCTCCGTCAGACTTTTCCTCTCCTCCCTGCACACAGTCAGCTCTTCCAGCTGTTTGTTCTTCTGGCCTGTCAGGAGCTTCACTCTTCTTTGCATCTCCTCACGGGCCATATCCTGTTTGAGAATGTACTCCTCACGGAAGACCTGTGTGGCTCTGCTGAGGAGCTGTAGACACTCTGGAGGTGGTGGCGATGTGTCCTTGTCCCCAGCCTTCAGAACAAGAGGATTGGTGGAGCTTCGTGCTAGAATGTTGCGGATGTGCTGCTCAAAGGAGTCGTCAGCCAGTCCTCTCAGAGGGGAGCTGACAGAGCCGGGACCTGGGTGTGAACACAGCAGTGGAGGGGAAGGAGGCCGAATGGAGCTCAGCAGGGGA
Organism: Maxillicosta whitleyi; assembly: GCA_029822895.1. Classification (NCBI taxonomy): domain Eukaryota; kingdom Metazoa; phylum Chordata; class Actinopteri; order Perciformes; family Neosebastidae; genus Maxillicosta; species Maxillicosta whitleyi. The sequence continues at coordinate 20,549,307 of JAPSES010000144.1, forward strand.
AGCAGGATGCACTCATAGCTGTTGGTGATGCAGATCATGGTGGCACCCAGAGAAAGATCAGAAACAATGAGAAAGCCACGCACTGGAGCCGACTCACTGGTTAAGAGGGGTCTGGTACACAGAATGTGCTCCACAATGCAACGCTTCTCAGCTGCCAGCTCCTGGAGACTGTCCTTATCCTCCTCATCTGACTGGAGGAACTTCTGCAACTTGTTGACCCAGATTAACCCCACACTGTGCACTCCTGCTTCATGGGTGCAGTGATACCTGTACTGACACAAGGGGTCTCTGTGGAGTCTGATTGGGCAGGTAAAGTCAAACTCCTGGGGTTCCTCGTCTTCTGCTGTGGCTACTTTGAGAGTGAGCTCCAGCTCCACACACTCGAACACGTACAGAGCCGGCACAGATTCTGTGTTTCGGATCCACTTCTCCACAGCTCCGGTCTCTTCCTCTTCCTCAGACTCCATGACCACGCAGTGATACAGCGTACCCGTCTCTGTGGCGATCACCAGGATGCTGGGGACACATGGCAGACACAGAATGGCGCAGGCATCATATCCATAGTTATCCTCTGCTGCGGGATACATGGGCAGAGGTCCGGCTGGTTTACTTATGCTCAGCCCGTTTGCCTGGCTCGTATAACTCAGGTAGGTCTCTCCATTCTCGTAGAGGATGTACAGAGGGTAGACCGCCTGATCTTTGGAGAACTGTGCTGCCAGCTGCCGTGGGGCGGACGAAACGGGACCGATGTCAAACGCCACAGCGATCTCCCCCAGAGAAGCGGCGTAGGAGCGGACGGGATGGTGGACACTGCTGTCATCTTCCGACTGCGAAAGGGGGAGGATTTTGGCCGGTGTCTGTGGCGATTTCAACCCATAAAACCTAATGGTATTGTCCGATGTGAGCAGCACCAGGTAGGGCTCCTCGGTCTCACTGGGGTACCAGGCAGCCTGTCGCAGATTCACGGACGGTGAGCTGGTGAAGAACCGCTCCGCCACCGGGATAGTCTTGCAGTTGATCTCGGTCCTCCCGCCCTCGAACTCGGACCTCTTACCCCACCGCTGAGGAAGCTCCAGGACCGAGACTCCCCGCTGTCCGACCAGAGCGACATGATGCCGCGTTGGGCTCAACAACACCTGACACACTTCAAACCGGAGAGGGTTTATGCACAGTAACGTCTGGTAGTTCCCGCTACTGCCGCTGTCGTCGGAGTTAAACTGTCGTAAATTGGTCGTGTAAAACGCGCGCTCAGCTTCATCCCAAACGAAAAAGTCTCCACCCAAACAGAAAGCGAGATTCTTAGCATTCCTTCTTTCGTTTCCCTGTGGTTCCGAATGAAGGTTTTCGCGTAATCTTTTGAAAATTAGGTGGTTTGGTAAGTCATTCAGCCACTGTTCAGCATTGAAAGCCGCCATCTTGAACTGCCGACTGTTTCAGAGGGAAAACAGTTCATGGCAACACGAGGGTTTTACGACAGCGACTGAACGTATTCTGACGGCCGGTGTCGTATATTTTGCAGATTCACCATGGCGTTGAAAGAGACCGCAGGACTGTATGAAACGCTGAAAACGGAATGGAACAAGAAAAATCCCAATTTGAGTAAATGTGGAGAGCTTCTCAGCAAACTGAAGGTAGAGCTACATCTCCATTTGTCTGTTTTAGTAACATGATGGGAACCAGGGCCTCTTATTTCCTATACCGACAATCTGGTTAGAGGTACTGGCAAATATAGCATAGGTAGCTAACTTAGGCTAGCTACTCAACGTAGTTTATAGAGTTGTGACTAAATTCCAGATTCAACGTAATAACGTGGAACCATTGTTTATATGTTACATGACGTGATTTTGCCAATGAGTTACTTTAATACTTTCGGAGTCTCTAAACCGACTGCCATGAAACAACCGTTGTCTTTGTGATGCTAACGCTAACGATTGCTTATTCATTGCCCAACATGACATCGGCGGCTGACACAAACATTCGACTGGAATTTGAGGCTCCATCCTACTAATTTCTTTCTACTGCAGTGTTGTAGTATACTCTTTATATATTCCAAACAATCTTGTCACATGTAGAACTTTTATTTTTTATGGTTTTTATGGTTTGGGGGATGGGATTCATGTAATAAAGATAAACTTTATCTTTATATTCATTCATTCATCTTCTGAACCTGTTTATCCTCACTAGCGTTACGGTTTTTTGTTTTGTTTTTTTTAGATTATTTCATTATATTTAGACTATATGCATCATCAGCATTTTATTATTATTATTATTATTTTAACAATAATTAATTAACAATAATAATGTTCATATTATTATTTTGTTGCAATTTGTGTTTTATACGAGAATAAGTAGCAAACTGTTAATAATGATCTTTTTTCCTAATCTTGTCTTGACAGGTTTCATTACTGGAGCTGAACTTCCTACCCACCTCTGGGTCAGCGCTCACTAAGCAACAGCTCATATTGGCTCGTGAGTATAGATGAAAATTAAGATAATGACATTTTGCACAGAGTTGAATACAGTAGAACATAATTTATCAAGTAAAGTTCCTCATTTAGACATATTTATCCTTGTGTTCTAGGTGATGTTCTTGAAATTGGAGCATTGTGGAGTATCCTGAAAAAGGACATTCCGTCCTTTGAGAGATACATGGCCCAACTTAAGTGTTATTACTTTGATTACAAGTAAGTTTGGCTTTTCCTGTAAAAGGAACTTTTGTTGTATATTATTAATCAGAATTTCTAACATCACTTTTTTTCCTCTCTTTAAGGGATGAACTGCCTGAAGCTGCCTACATGCACCAGTTACTTGGGCTGAATCTGCTTTTCTTGCTCTCACAGAACCGTGTGTCTGAATTTCACACGGAACTTGAGAGACTGAGTGCACGAGATATCCAGACCAATGTATACATCAGACACCCAGTGTCCTTAGAACAGGTACTTGACATATGCACTCATTTTTAAGCCTCCAATCCATTTCAGTGTCTGGAAAACTTTATGTACATGTAGTAAATAATTTATGAAACATAAACCCCATTTTAACCTCTTGTATCTTGGAATTTTGTAGTACTTGATGGAGGGAAGCTACAACAAGGTGTTTCTTGCTAAAGGCAATATACCTGCAGAGAGCTACACCTTCTTTATAGATATTCTGCTTGACACAATCCGGTAAGGATAAATATGGTCACTTTCCCTACAATCTATTATCAGTCTATTGACGCTGTAAGGTACTGTTTGTCTTCCTTTAGAGAATATTTGTAGTTTGTACATTTACTAATATTTTTTAGTTAGTCCCCAAAAGCATTTAATACCAAAGATCCACAACAAGACTAGCTTGCAATTATTTGCAAAATTCATGGTCTGCTACATTAGAAAAACTGCCAGAATACACAAAAGCAATGACATAGGACGATGTGTCACCCATAGAAATGACCCTCTGTACCTCTAAGTAAAGGCTTTTATGTAGCTAGATATTTTTTGCAGTGTCTTACAAATATTAAGAATGACTTGTCTTTTACAGCTGCATTTCCAACACTGATGAAATAATAAATACATGAAAAATAAAACAGTTTTTATTGCAAATCTTTGGTCTGAACTGGGCTTTACTTGAGGATTCAAAGCCTTTTATAGGTTTTAAGAGAGCTAGTTAAGTCTGACTTCAATAGTGTTTCACTCATTATGTTGAGTCATAAGCTGCAGTGTAGATAAAGGATGGAGATGTGATTATAACTTGAACTAAACTGTGCTGTGTTGAATTGCAGTGATGAAATTGCAGGATGCATAGAGAAGGCATATGAGCAGATCCAGTTCAATGAAGCCACTCGTGTGCTTTTCTTCAGTTCGCCAAAAAAGATGACAGAGTATGCCAAGAAGGTACGTACATTTTAGATTTTAGGATGCAAATTTGTATGGTAGATTTGAGTTGAAGTTAAAGTTATTCCCTGGTTTTAAATTCTCAAAACTGTCTCCATTCCAATTCCTGAAGAATGAACAATTGTTCTTTTCATTACAGAGGAGATGGACTTTGAGTCCAGATGGATATTATTCTTTCACCAGTCAGCAGCAGCGGACAGAAGAGGTGACCATCCCCTCCACAGAGCTGGCACAGCAGGTCATCGAATATGCACGACAGCTGGAAATGATTGTGTAATCCGCCCCCAGAAACACACTCGACCATGTACAGACGCACTCAGACACACACCACTAATCCAGTATACATCCAGTCAGCTCAGATACAGTCTCCTGAGGGAAATGGCTTCATTTGTTGCCAATGGTTGATTTGTTGTCCATACCTAAGAACGATTTTCTTGAATATATCTACAGGTCATTTACTTTCATATAAAAGGGAGGAATTAAGAGTATTACACAGGAGCAGTTTAACAGTTGAATAAATATCTTTTATAGTTTAATATATTAGAATTGGTCATTTTATCCAAAATGCCATCTGTCCTACCATGTGACAGAAAACAAGAAAGACTATTACAGTTACAACAGAGTTCATTACAGTCACCGCCCCGTGACTTTGCCTTTCAGTGTCACACAAAGCTGTCAACACGATTCATTTTGTCCAGCATTTTATCCAACTCTTTGTATACAAAGTTCATTTTTTTCCCTTATTGGATCACACAGAACTGTAGTGCTCTGCCTTGTATCCTAGCAACTGACAGAATTGCCAGTGAAGTTTGTGAGTGTTTTCTTAATGGTAATGCCTCTTCCTTACTAGATGGTTTGTAATCCAGTTAATCTTACAATGTAAATCTTTGTCTGCAATAAATGATTCACAAAATAAAACTTTTTGACTGTGCATTTTAGTTTTTTTTAATGTTCTAACTTTTCCAAAGAAACAAGTTACACGATTTAACAATTTTTTGGAAAGCCTTCAAAAACTGGAAAGATACATTTTGGTGCAAAAGTCCTAATCCAATATTTGGTTTTGTTGGTTTATTGATCACAAATAATTGCAGGGGAGAAAAACAGCTTCTATAAACCAAAGTGGTATTATTTAGTGTCACCTGCTTTTTCACTGAACATGGCTTTAACTCTTCAAACAATATGAGATTTATAAAACTGTTGTGATGTTTTACACCAACTTTCATTCAACGCACGTCAGATGTTTCTAATAGTGCTGCTTCAGGTCATGGGGTCAGAGGTCACACCAAATAGCGACTTAAATCGTTACTACGCATGTAGTTCAGTTTTTCTGTGTTTCATGGCTCTGCACGTGTGCTCTATTTTCTTGTACCTGAAGAAAATGGAATGGGAAATGAATATGTATGTTCATTTCAACCCTAATAACACAACAAAGATAAAGATGGACTAAGACTTTTGCAAAGTACACTATGTTCTTTCATTGTGTCTCTTCCCTCGTCCTCCTCGATCTGTCTCGGTGCCAAGCAAGCTGCCAGTTTGGCTATGGTGACCCATGGAAGGTAGTTTGGACATTCATCAGTTTGTAGATTAAAATGTGCTAATTACCATCTGCACAGAAAAGGCACAATTACATAAAAACTACTATATGTTTCTGTATTTTACCGTAGTTCAGTAATGTCTAGGATGAACTAAAGCAGACCTGGGTATTATACGGCCCGATGGCTGACCTTTACTGGCCCACATGAGGTCACTGGCAAAATAAAAGTCAATGCAAATAAAGATTCAGCCTCTGGTAACTGTAGAGACCAAAAGTAACTTGTATTAATCTTGTGATGTCTGAATAAATTTGGTATTTAAATATTAATGTAAGTTTTTCTTTTTCTGATGTGTGTATACATTATCCATTTGGCTGACTATATGTCATTGTAACAGATGCAAGTACCACTGCTTTTATTTTGAAGGTTCTCATAAATTTACTTTTTTATTTTCTCACTTTCTGTACTTAACATAAGGCATATAAGTTTTTTTTTTTTTTTTGATGAAGTCAGAGGTAAAGTAAAATAAGTGAAATATGGAAACAAAGTTGGATGCATTTATAGTTATTTATGTTAATGTGGAGCTGGTTTTACACATTTTCTAAAGCAATTTTCTTGAAATAGTTGTGTTATGTGCTCCACATTTTCAGTCTATCATTGAATTGATGTATTTACTGTTTTTATATTATAGTAAAGCTGCAAGTGTATTTGTTCTGGCCTTTAATAACTGTTAAAGTTTGTCATCTGGCCCCATAGGAAAATTAATTGCCCACCCCTGGATTAAAGGAATTAAGAATATGGCAAAATATATAAAATTTGGGTGTGTGATTACTGCACCTGAAAATAGTTCTTATCACTAATAATATCAAATCATGATCATTTGTCATATTAAGTAAAACAATACAAGTAGTAGTTTAACTGTGACTGTTTCGTTAGAATGAAATGATATATCAATGTGATGTGTGGAAAAAAATTATTAGACCGTCCTTGTTTTATACAAGTTTTTGTTAATTTCAATCCCTGGTACAACTAAAAGCAAACTTGTTTGGACAAATATAATAACACAAATAGCTCATAGTAGTTTAATTTCAGAGCTGATATCTATTTTCCATGTTTTCTTGATTAAAAACCAAAATCATTTCAGTTCTTGCATCAATGTTTATGTGATTGTACTGTCAAAAAGTTGAGTTGGAACTTGATTGCATAACCATTGTTTTTAGTGGCTTTTGATGGTCTAATAATATAATATCTTTTCCCACTACTGTTTATCAATGATTTAAAAGATAATTTTTTTCAGTTTCCTCTTGATAAGAAGTTGCACATGACACAGTGAGTGTAAATGTTTTGGGCTTTTATTGTGAAGGATAAAGACAGAAGTGACATAGCAGATAATACATTGATTGAGAGCAACCTAAACTCTAGCTGCAGAAAATACTCACTGTATTTACTGATCTGTAAACAAATAAAAGGAACAATCTGATTATATCTGAAATAAAGGAATGTGTTAATTTAATGTGTGATACATGGTTGCTTTAGATGTGTTCAAACTGCTTGGTATTTTTGTGTCCTCAGAGTAATTTCCAAACCTTATTTTTCAGTTGTAATAAACATTTGTGACTGTTTTGAAACACAGTGTGAATCCTAACACACAAATTAAAATGAAAACACTCCATAGTCGACTGCTGCAACTGTTGACTTCCAACCCAGTCTCCCATAAACTCCAGTTGTTTTTAACCCCATTCTTTCTTGTAAATTTTAGATTCATCTGTACTGTTTCCTTTTATCTGTTATTGTTCTGTCTTGTTTGTTTTGTTTTGTTTTGTTTTGATCTTGTCTTTTGTCTGATGGAACCTCCTGCCAGGTCATCAATGTAAATGAGAAGCTGTTCTCAATTGATTTTACCTGGTAAAATAAAGGTAAAATAAATAAATAACTCACCATTTCTCATTTGGGGGTAAATCAGGCCCAGGGTTCTGCTGATAGCGTTCCTTTGAAGGGCAGGACCTGTCCACTGTAAACAGGGGCCAGTGTCCCTTCCTGCAGACTGGAAAAACAAGGATTAGTGCAGGGGTCGTACCCGAATCCTCTTCTTGGATCAGATCGTTCTGCTTGGTCTCCACTTCTCTATTCTCCTCAGGGTGATGCAATACCTTAGGTATGTTTTTTCTTCTTTTTCGCACTAACATTACGATTTTGAGGCTTTGAAACCTTCTGTTTAATCAGGGGTCTTAACTTGACATTTGTTCCTTCTGCTCCGGGTATTTGGTGATAAGTGCATAAACTGGTACTACCTCCTGGAGCCTCTGAGGGCTTTTCTTCAGCTACTGGGATGTTTAGTTCTGGTGTTTTTAAGTCATGCTTTTTGTTTGGAAGGTGAATCACTGTTCAAGTCTGGTTTGTTAAGTTGAGGTGTCTGCTGTGGCTCACTTTTGACCAGTAGTAGCAGCTTCTTCAGGTGTTTGCTGGGAGGTTTTACTGCCATCTTCTGGTAAAACATTTGACTTCTTGTCTTGTCTCAGCCTCTGCTTCCTTCTCAGAACTTTAACAATAACAATATGTTTCTGTCTTACTTACACGGTGTGTTTTTCTGAAGAGTCTCTTGAGCTTCTGTTATTTTTATCATTTGTGTTGAAGAATCAAACAGTTTTGTAACGATGATGGGCTTAACTGCAGAGAACAAACTGGTAAAATAAAAGGTAGATGCAAGTGCAGAAGTTAATTGCTAGAAGATTATTTTTACATCAGCACTTTTGTTTATTATTCATAACCTCAGACTGTCAGGGTTAATACACAGGGAAATTTCAAAATAATAATACTTCTATAATAATTATCACTTTTTCTGATTTTTAAAACAGTTATAGGTGCTCATGGAGTTGTAATATTTTTGTTTTCAGGCACATTCTGCTCTATATTTCTATTTATACACATCAGAAATCACCTTTGATCAAGTGCAATTATTACATACTGAGTTCCACTTACACTTTATCTATCAAGCATAAATCACATTTTCTCAATAATTTCTTGAGAAAAGGTCATAAATATTTTATCCTAACTTTAAAGGCAACAGTGCACGTTTATTAATAACCTAACTCACCTGTATTCTACCTGAGTTGAACTGTCTCCATCGACCATTTGGACCGAGGTGTTTACAATTTCTGCAGTTTCTAATATATTCATATGTCACCTGTCTGTCTGTTGTTGTGCTGGTGTTTTCAGCCTCTGATATAAACTCTTTTGAGGGACATCAGCAGCAACAACTTTCACTTCTTCTGTGCAGCTGGACACCACTGGGTGACCAGTAGGTTGGAAAACTTCAGTTAAACCCTTTACTTTACTGAGGTTGAAACCATTTCAGTGTCACTTGGAGAAATACTGGTTTTGTTGGTACTTTTTTTTTTCTTTTCTTCCAGTTTATTTGAGTTTGTTTGTTCATCAACCGTCCTGAAAATATGACACCTGTTAATACAATATACAGCCATAAATAATGTACTTTTAATAATGATAATATATTTTACTGCAACTAACAATAAAAAATAATAATATGCTATTTACAATTCTGAAATGACTCCAATAAAAGTGTAATATAGAAGTGTGATTTATTGCAAACATGACATCTTATACAAGTTTTAACAACTGTTGACGCCTCTATTACCTGAATGACAGTGGAACAAACTAAGCTAACCTTCGACCTCTCCTTCCTGTTTGTAAGCTACATACTTTTTTTATTTATTAAATTTAGTTACGTAGATCGATAAAGAGAAACTCAGACGTAGTGCAAACAAATATAACATAAAACTCACAACAGTTAAGTTTATCTGCACTAACGTTAGTTAGCATCACAATTTTTAAAGAAGCCAGTTAGCTTAGCTTAGCTTAGCTTAGCTTAGCTTAGCTGGTTTAAACGTTTCAACTTCAGCTAAACCACTTGTAAATAAGCAAAGTTAATAATTACATATAACAATGTACGTTTTGGGTTCAGACTAACCTCTGTGGTCTGTCCTTTGGTTCACAGCGACCTTTAACGGTTAAAACACGAATATTCTTAAATAATTGTCACTTTAATCCCATAAACAACACAATACACACCCACTAACGTTGAATGCAACTGTTCTAACGGTAGAATTTATACTTATTTTACAACAGTGAACACGTATTTAAACCCCGGAAACACTTATAGTGTCAAATGTAGATAGTTTTTAGGGGATTATGTGAATAAAATGTCAGTTGGTAACAAAATAACATGCTAACATCACAGATCCGACATATATGTAGCTTTTTTTTGTTTTTTTTTTGTTTTAGCAGCAAACTATGTTGTAGAGGCAGCGTTCGTGTGACTGTAGGCCATAATGAAGGTGCTTATGAAAAGCTTGAGACATTGATAAGATATAAGAAAAATGTAGGTATTTTAATGTGTTTTACAACTTTTACTAACATGAAAAAAGTGACATTAAACAGGACATGGGTTATGAAGGCGCTGTCCTTGGTTCTGAAACATAGATCAAGAGATGATCGTTAAAATAGATAAGGAGTCTGTAAATAATAAGGATGGTGTAAAGTAGATATATTCAGACAGTTAGAATCCCATAATGCAAAGATGGATGTGTCATCTATGTGTTTTAGTTTATATACTCTACATTAGCCCCAAATTGTGTATTTCATTTCCTATATTTTAGGCCGCTTCCTACGTAGTTTGACTTCATTTTCACTTGTTGAACGTTCGATTAATTACAAATAAACACCTTGTAGTAACTTCACGAATATTGTAAAATTCTAGCACGTTAGACACAGTATGGCTTTAATAAGGTCAGATATTCCAGTATTTAATTTATTTTATTGAATAAAACACACTGATAAAATCCAAGATGGCGTTTGTTACCGCTGGGCAGGTGTTGCTGTCCATGGTGCTGAAACCCTGAAGGGTAATGAAAGTACAGTCATGTTCTAAAGTTCACTTTTAGTTGTGTTATTTTGTTAATAGTTAGAATGATCACACAGACTTATTTATTCATATTTTATTCTTATAAAACAAGAAAACACGAGACATATGTGTACGGAATTAAAAATCAATTCAAATATTAAATAACTTCTAAAGGCAAGTCACCATAGAACATTCTCCATCCCCAAAACTTGCCCAAATACTAAGAAACATTTGACATTTGTTGAATTATATCTGGTGCAAAACATCAGAATAAAAGTGTAGATTTCCTGGGATTTTATTTTGAAAAAGTACCTTTTCACTAATTAAACAGGTATTAATTTGTATACTTTTATGCTTAATTTTTCACTTACTAGTGATTCAAACTGTTTATTGCATATATCTTAATTTTTCATTCCAAGTAAATTATGAGTTGGTGGGGAAATGTAGCCTGTACAATTTGTTCCATGTTGTACTTGGGTTTGGGTCTCAGCAAGATGCCACATTTATCTTATCTTGTCTTGAGCTGAAACAGTTGGTTTGCTCCTGGTTTTCATGAATGAAAACATTCCCGCTGTAAAGAAAATGCACAAATTGATCAATGAATATCATGGAAGGCAGGGAATTGAATGTTTAAAGCCCAGATCCCTCACCTCAATATATAAACAAGTTCTACATCCATGCATTAGAAGACTAGAAGCAGTCAAATTTGGTGTGAACAAACTTTTTCTTTGATGTTTACAGGTTTCCTGTATATTTTATGAGTGTTACAACCTTATAAAGCAACACAGGAGTGTAAAATACTGGCGTACATTTATCTAAATGTCCTTACTGTGTATAGTTTCTTTGCCCAGTGATTATCATAGGATCAACTGGAGGTCATTGATGGTTTACCCAGCTTTTATATTTACCACCCACGTCACTGCGTATATCACCAATTCAAGTGGTAAATTTCAATAATTTCCAATCACATGGTCGCAGGCTGACTGGAGCAGCCTATAGCCCACCTAAAGCCACGACGCTGTCAACGATTAGTGCGGATGTGTCGGTACAGGGCAGGTAGAGAGAGGAAGGGAATAGGTGACAGCGAGGGAGTGATTTTAAGTGAGTGAGAGAGAGAGAGGGGGAGAGAGAGAGAGAGAGAGAGAGAGAAGGAGGGAGGGAGGGAGAGAGAGAGAGAGAGGGAGGATGCTGCCAGCGGAAAATGGCTGCTGCAACCTCAAGCCTATCCTGATACACCGAAACGACATCAAGGTGGAGAGAGAGAGAGCGAGAGCAAGAGAGGGAGAGAGAAAGGGAGAGGAAGATTAGGAAAATGAGAGCAGATAAAGAGAGAATGTGAGTGAGTCTGTGAGTGTTTCCTGAAAGGAGGATATAAAGAGAGAGAGAGAGGGAGAGAGAGGGAGAGAGAGAGAGAGGAGACCCTGGGGTGGGCTGCTGCAAGCGGCGGGCAACACCGAGCCATGGAGGGCGAGTAAGTCCTTACATTTTCATTTTTAACATTGCAAAATAGATTTATCGAGCCATCTGCCAGAACTGATAGAAAGAACGCCACCGCCATCAATGTTACACCAAAGCCAGCATCAGTGCACTATTATCACAATCGGTGCACTTCAATTTAGCTGGCTGCCGAGAATAAAAACACCATTACGTAGTCCTGAATCAACAGCATACACCCCATTTCCGATACATCCATGCCAATGTGTGATAAATGTTAAACCAGCGACTTGTGTGTGTATATGTGTGAACCTGTGCTTTTTCTTTTATACACGACTGGCACTCAATCTACACGCACAAAAATGATTTTTAGAAAGAAAGGACACGTTAAATAAGCGACACGAGCGGTGGACAATTCCAAAGTAAATGCGTGGATAGCAAATGTTTAAAAAAAAAAAAAAAAAAGAAGCAAAAAAAAAAAAAACAAAAAAAAAAAACAGTCACGAAATGAGCCAATGTGTAAAATGTAAGGGGGGGAAAAGGCGAAATATGGCTAGTTTGGGGCCAGCATCGCGTCATTCAAGACATGGCTACAGTAAAACGAGGGAGGGATGGAGGCGTTGTGATTTTTATCAACGTGTCTCGGGGTTTCATTATGATTTTTAAAGCCAAACTTTATGAATGAAATGTGATTTTTTCTCTCTCTCTCTCTCTCTCGCTCCCTCGCTCTCCCTCATCCTCACCCCTCCTCTCCTCCTTCCCTTTTCTAATCGGGCCCCCTCCCCCCATCTCTCGTTTCCTCTCTCCATCCTCTCACCCACTCGTTCCCTTTTTTCCTTTCCTTTTTTCACACGCGATTGCGTTGTGTTTTAGGGCCTAATGAAAATTTCCGGCGAACATATGTAACGCGCACAGGGCGATGTCGAAGGCAGCCCTGGCTCCATCCCATTCATAAAAAAATATAGCATAATATATCTGGGTGTGTTAATGAGCGCGTGCAGGGGCGGAATGGAGAAAAGGAGCGTCTGGGAAAATTATTGCAACAATGAGGAAGAAAATCCAGATTTGTGCATATACATTACATGCACATGTCAAACTGCGGTACTGAATTATTCAACCGATCGGTGAGGGCAGTCTGGGCTTTTTTCTTTTCTTTCTTTCTTTTTCTTTCTTTCTTTTTTCCCCCAAGAATGCCGGGCCTCTGATGGCGAATGGGTGCGTTCATTGATACATCTATCTGGGAAACACTCATTCTTCCTCCCTCCTCCTCCCATTTGGCCATTCTCACATCCTCAGCGCTGGCTTTTCCTTCTATCCATTAGATCCACACTTCCTTTATTTCCAATTTCCAGTCAGCTGCAGCTTAAATAGTGCAATTTTAATGCAATTTCTTAACAGCACAACACACATTTCACACTCACTGTTGCTGAAAATGACATTTACTTCAATCAGTTGGTGATATATTATTACAAACTGCATGGTGTGTTCAAGGTGTCCTGTTTTCTGAGGCCAAACTGTCATCTCTTGTCTTCCTCTCCTTCTTTCTTCTTGGATTCACTTTTTTAAAGCAGTGCATGTGCTTCCTGTTTGTAGGTGTTTAATGCTGTGAATCAGTGTTTTGGTGTGTTTTCATTGTTTAATCAGCCCGGGCCTCTGCTCCCCTCTCTTGGCTCTCCTGACAGTGTGCGTGTTCGTGCAGTGGTGATGACACGTGATGACTCCAGTGGCGGTTGGGTGCCCCTTGGAGGTGGTGGCCTCAGTCATGTGGTCATATGTAAGGGGCGGAGTCACGAAGGAAGGGGGCGGAGAGAGTACATCATACGTGGAGAACGGCTGCGAGATCGAGCAGTGAGTGTGTGCGTGTGTGTTACGGTCGTCTTTGGCGCCACGTTGGTCCTCAACACCACCTAAAGACTGTATTCATGTAATGTTGGGTGCATGGTTTTGTAGAAAATGGGGGTCCCGGCTGGTAAAATTAACCTGTCTTGTTGTTGGGGGGGGGGTTTGCTCTTTGTGTCTGTAGCCGGTGTTGGAGTGTGCCGTTCAAAGGGGGTTAGTGTACAACAAGGTCAACCCCATCTTCCATCACTGGCGGGTAGAGGATCGCAAGTTTGGCCTGACGTTCCAGAGTCCTGCCGACGCCATCTCCTTCGAAAACGGGCTGCAGACCATCATAGACAAACTCGACAGAGGTAGACACATGTTAAACATCTCACGTGCTTTACTTTTAACATCCATTGTTTTCAGCCAAAGCGCCTTTAAGTTTCTCTTTGGTTAAATTTAGGCTTTGAATAGAAGATGTATGAGATCAAAATGCATGCACTAGACATCACCTGACCCCGTGCGAAAGCAAAAAAAAACCCTCAAAACCCCTCCTATTAACCCCAGTCTGCAGTCGCACCTATTGTTTTGTGTATTTCCTGTACACCTTGTATCTGCAAGTGCTATGTGCTATGTTTATGTCCTCTATTGTAAGTCACTTTGGATAAAAACGTCTGCTAAATGTAATGTAATGTAAAAGGGAGCGTCCAGTGTCTCGTGTGGAGTGCATATGGTTAAGACACATCATCATGTCAGGGTCAGACTACACGACATCAACATGAAACGACAGATCTGAGGTGTTGGTTTGTGTTGGAAATAAAGGGGCTCAACAGTCGAATTGTTTTTGTAGAGTTGGGGTAGTGGATGACGAGCGGTGCTGCTCCTCACAGGACTGGCATGTTTGGACTGTTTTTGGTCGTCCAGGACTTACTCTGATTCTTGTTGATTCTTTGTGGGATTCTAGGACCTGCACCACAGTTATTTTATGCATATTTTTCTAAGGTTTTCTCGACACAAGACCGTAACAATGAGTAGAAGCATCACATGTTTTTCATGTTTCGTTCACGTTGTTTCAGACCTCTGTTGTTTTACACTTGTAACACTGTTCTAAAATACTAACACAGAAGGTCTGGACTTTGATATAAAGACACTGAAAGGTCCCGTTTGTAAGAATTAGGACAGTTTGGGAGTTTAATTGTAGGAATGGAATATCATGTGGAAATCAGAATCATTGGAATGTTTCTGTTTAGAAAAAGAGTTTAATTTCTTTCACTTTGTCTGCTGATGATTTTTCACCTTTCTCCTTCCTTCTTATAACATATGGTACAATACTGTCAGCTGCTATGTTTCTGTTCGGACCATATAGTCTGTATCTTCTCAACTAAAAACTGAGATTGGGCAAAAATCACCAGCTCTTTCAGATTTTTGTGGAGGACGAGGTGTATTCAGTTGGGTGTAATCTACAACTTACCACTAGATTTCGATAACATTACAAGCTGAACCTTTTTGAAGCCATTTCTTTTGTTCTTATTCACAATAGAAATGTTAGAAGTAATAAGTGAATACCATCATTCAGGGCAGAGTGCATTTACATACAGATTTAGAGTTGTTTGCCCGGACCTCATACAATGGGAAAAAATTGTCAGGAAGGGAGGAACTGTTTGTCATGTCACTAGCAGTAGCATAACCCAGACCTAACCCTGAAACGTGCCAAATTCTGACGTTAAATCCTGTTTTCTTACATTTATAAAGGCTCCGACTCGCCTTCATCCTCCACGCCCGAAGAGGCCGACACTGAGGATGACGGACAAGCTGTGAGTATCCAGGGTTTTGTCGCACGCTCTTTCAATAAGGAGTAATTATTGGTATGTTCAACCTGTGGGATGACACGCTGCCTCTTTTAGTCCCATACAGGAAGTGAGTCATCATCCAACAGCAGGAAGGAGATGCTTCCCAAACCCATTACCATAGTCACAAGTGAGTCGTCCTCTACCTGCTTTGTGCGGACTGAAGAGTTCGGGTTTGGATCCAGCCATGCCGTCACCACCCAGACACCTGCTCAGGTAACGTCACGTCCACTGGTGCTTTTAGACTTTTTACAGATGGAACAAAATTGTTGGTGTTGCTAGTTAATTTTTCTGCATGTGTTCTGCTTCCAATGCTCTTATGTTATATGCTTTGATTTTCACTGGGCAACATGATGTCTGTGCAGCTGTGGTAGATAGCAATGGTTCCTCATGTGCTGTAATTGAAGTACAATGTTGAAGCACTAGTACTTTAGGTGAGCATTTACATTTTCTGCCACTTTATAGTTCCACTCCACACATCTTCATCTCAGCAGCAAATATTGTACTTTGACTTTTTTTCACATGAAGATTTGATGCAGTATATGAATGAATGAATTGTTTATTTTGGTTTGTACGTTAGTCATTGCACTTAATCTAATAATTATAATCAACATAAAAATCAAAAATGGAATAGGTTAGAAGCAAAAGCTTTTTTTTGCCTGATACACTGCTTAAATTAAATGAAATTAAATGTGTCCACCATCGAGTTTTCTGATTATAACAAAAGGATCAGTGACAACAAGAACGTGTTTACCATTTCAACTTCATATTCCTGAATAATTATATACACGATGCGTTTTTTAAACTTTGTCAAAGAAGTGAACAACTTAAATTCATCATCAAGTCCATCCCATAATTTCACACCTACGACCGAAATACCTCTAGACTTCACATTTGTGCTCACTTTAGTACATTCAAAAACATGAAGACCTCTTGAATTATAATTACTCTCTCTTAATGTAAAAAAAAAAAGGTATTCAGAACAGTATTATATTTAAGTTTATAAGTCATCTCTAATATTTTAATATTATTGATTATATATATATATATATATATATATATATATAACAAGCTGTTTAATCAAATGTTTTTTTCGTCATTCTAACATCTAATTTAGAGCAGTGTGTAACTGCCTCTCATTTCAGATGTGAGTTTTTAAACAGCTCCTCCAAATAGTGAACTTTCTCTTTTTATTTCTCAGGTGCTATTGTTGGAATAAAATCCAAATGATCCAGTATGTCACAAAAAAATAAAAAATTAGAGAAGTCCAGAGAGTGAAAACAGTACTTTACGAGACGTTCCTGTTGATAAAACTCAATATAAAGTACTTCAAAGTGTCTTGACCTCCAACAAAAACAACAGTAACGTACTACGATAATGCTGATGCTTCTGTAGTAATAATCTAATATAAAGAATGCAGAGAGGATGCAAACCCTGCACCCTGGATAAAACACATCTGTACTGACTCTGTGGATCGTACCACTTCATTCACCTAATTGTGACCTGCACACACTGCTGGGTGTTGGTTATGTGTTTATGTACACACTGACACCGCAGAATACACAGATTTACGCTTTGATGATAATAATGACACTGACTTAATCTCATGTGACTTTAAAATGTCAGGATTCACAAGCAGCGGTTGTCGTTTCTGAGTAACAGCACAGTCTGTTTTCCACATGTTCCTGTGTAGCTCCTGTTTCACAATAAAAGCCTTGTTAAGGAATGAGGAAGTTAATTCCACTGAAACATAAGAAGGCTTTTAATATGGAAGAACTACAGTAAGAGTTTGTATTAAAGTGATATTTTTGTTTTTTAAATGGAATTATGCATTTTAAAATATTTCCATGTGTTCCACATAAACCGTAAATGTTCTGTTTGGGTCTGAATTCTTCATTAATTCAACGTCACAGGTCCGTCCTCAATCCTTTTTTTTTTTTTTTTTTTGAGTAACGACACCAGAAAGGTCATTTTGTACACTGGCCCTTTAAATGTTCATGACTCCACTCCTTTCTGGGTTGTTGATCAGGCTTTCTGTCCCGTTCAGCCACCTGCGTTCGCTAATGTAACCATTAACTAAACATTTTAGATAATCGGCTCGAAGTCTGGACACATTTTCAGTCATGACGTAACTAGTTCTAAAACATAACAAATTCAGAGCGAATTAAAACAAGTTGTAGAAAATCCACTTGATTTTTGCCAAAACAAATATAAAGATAGTTTTGCAGCAGTTGGAGGGTTCAAATACAAACTGTATGAACTATTAGGTCCCAAATACACAAATAAATGAACCCTAGACTAACAATAAAAGTAGGTTTAGATAAATATGAACCCTTAATGTGCAGGAAAATCATTCAGGGCTCTAAGTGTTCACTTACAAGATTTACAAACCAAGTTTCATACAGACTGATGTATCTGTTGGTGCATTATTTCAAACACAGACGGCTGTGACCAGAAGAATAAGGTCACATTGAATAATGGAATATATCAGTTAGGGGGTGGGTATTACCAACAACCTCACGATATGATACATATCCTGATACAGGGGTCACGATACTTATTGCGATATATGTGCATTCCGGTACATGTTATTAGTAGTAGTAGTTATGTTATTTTAAGCCTACACACACACACACACACACACGCACATATATATATATATATATATATATGTATTCTTTTTTTTTTTTTTTACTTTTTCCTTTTTTAACATTTTACAGAAAACAGACACATGTATACCCAAATGTCATTTTTTATTTTACTGTAGAGCAACAATTCCACTGTACTTCATGTAAAACACTGCATTAGAACTTGACTGTAGTGCACAAATAAAGATGGCTTTGATAAACTTAAAACATGCAAA
>JAPSES010000144.1:20574263-20584485 GCA_029822895.1 Maxillicosta whitleyi
CCCCCCCCCCCCCCCCCCCCCTCACAACTTCATTCCAGGAGAGATGCACTCAGCTTTATTACAGCCCCACCAGCCCTCCGCCCCCTCCTCCTGCACCTCTGCCCATGCACCATAAAAAGACTTCTGTCAGCTGTATCATAAGCCTGCCTCCTTTTCTGATTCTGCAACACTCATAAAACATCCAGTCAGGTAGAGGGAAGGTTGCAAGGACGTCGCTGCAAATCATCGCTGACACTTTTACAAGATCTCCTCTCTTTTGCCTCCATGTATCGCTGCTTTTTTAGTCGGATGCTGTGTCATACACAACTACACATCAACTCATACGCCACGGTTACCTCCCTACTTTTTGCCCTCTAAGCTTAAAAAAAAAAAGCAATTTGAAGAATGTAATGTAAGCCTTATGAGATTATTTTTTCTGAGATGAAATAGAATCTCGTAAAGTGTGTTTTCATTAGAACAATATTCTTGTTTATAAGAGAATCTGGCGAACTTTCTCCTAATAATATATTCCATCAAATAGCGAAGTAGATTGAACCAGTAATTAGCTAAAAATAGCAACGTGATAATATCCTAGCAGAGAAAAAATATTTAGTTTTTCTCATTTTAAAGATGCAAAATTTAACAAATTTTTGTGAAATGTGTTTTTTTAGATGAATCTGCCTTAATGCAAATAAAATATAATCTGTCTGTCTATCTATCTATCTATCTATCCATCCATCCATCCATCCATCCATCCATCCATCCATCATGATCAAACATTGTTGTAAAAGTGAAAATATCACAGTTATGGGAGCTGCCGTGTTGCTATTTTGAGAAACCAATGAGTAGAGCAGTACAGTTTTTAATAGTAGAGTTCTAATAGTTATTGGAAGTTAAACTTGTCAATCACATATTTAACCTCCGACCTGTCTGAAGTCGCCTTGAGCAAAAAAATTCTTGCACCATAAAGTCGATTTTCTTCAACAACTGAGACACAAAGCTTCCAGTTACTTGACATAGAATAATAAAAGGAAGTGGGAGGGACTTCAGCTCCAAAGTGAAGCCAATGTATAACAGATTTAATACTGAATACGCAGGAATGTACACGGCTCCAAAAATCCCATCTCCCACACACATACGTGGAATTTATCCGTAAAAATACTAAATTGATAAATTTTGTTTAGGTCTTTTCTTATTTAATTTAGGCTCTCTAATAACTGATCTTTAATTTTTCTTTCCTCCATTATTTAAATCAGAGTTCAACTAGTAGTTCTGATGTCTGCCATATTCATTTTTAATTGACAGTTTGTTCTTCTGCTAAATCAGTTATGGTTTGTTGAATAACACTTTTTTGTTGACAGCTCAATAGTTGTGGGTAATAGGCTTCTCAAACCAGACTCTAAAATTACTTTATTACACTGTACTTGATGAAATGCACCATTTTACCAAATCGGTAAGCTAGCATTTAGCATTAGCTCACCTCTGACCCCTAAGGCTCCCATAGTTCCACCCTTTTGCCTTAATATGGTCACCAAAACGCCAATATAACAGTGTCGAAAGTGAAAGTTGTTGGCTTCAGAAAACAATAAGTGACATCATGGTTCCTCTGTCCACTAAGGTAAAGATAATTAGGGAATTTTTGGCAATTACCACCAAAAAACTATTGTACAGTGAAGTTTCAAGAGTCAGACCAGCATAAGTTTCATTTTGAGAATACTAAAGTAAATATGAAAGATTAATTTATGCTCTTGTGTTTATGTGGAGGTTGTTTTGTGCCCAGAGCTTGACACTAGTTGACGTGCACTAACTCCATTTCTGAGCTCATAAGTGGTTTGAGTGTCTACATCCATGAAAACAGCCTATGCATTACATTACATTTGACTGACTCTTTTTTTCCAAAGTGACTTACAAGGTGTTTGTACAGCGTAAAGGGCCCTGGGTTTCAAACTGGCAACCTACCGCACTAGAGCCAGTGTTGTAAATCATTAAGCTATCCCGTCGCTATGCATGGAAAATCCTTATTCTCGCTTCTGCTAATATCTAGTATCTACTGTCAATATCCATCAAACATCCATCTTCTAGAACGCCACTGATTCCAACACAAACTTCATGGAAACTCATATAAATTATACACATTGACCCTTTAGGGTTCGTATTTATTTAAACCCATTTTTATTATTAGTCTGTGGTTCATTTATTTGTGTATTTGGACCCTAATAGTTCAGACAGTTTGAATCTGAACCCTCCAGCTGCTGCAAAACTATCTTTATATTCATTTTGGTACAAATTTAGTGGATTTCTACAACATGTTTTAATTCCTTAATTTGTGAAGTTTTATAATTAGTTACATCATGACATTTGCACATATGAGTTACAGATTTCACACCAACATTTCTCCAGTTCGACATAACTGTTTATCATTACATTACATTTGGCTGACGCTTTCATTCAAAGCGACTTACTAGGCAGGTATAGCTTAAAAGGCCTTGCCCAAAGGCCCACTTGGGATTGGAACTGCCAACCTTCACCACTAAAGGCTGCAGTGTAAACCACTAAGCTATCCAGCAGCAGGAGTAAAAACTGAAAATATGTCCAAACTTTGAGCTGATTATAAAAAACAACTGAACACAAGGGGCTGAAGGGGACAGAGCAGCATGATCAACAACCTACAGGGGGTGGGGTGTGAAGTGACACGTTTGCATTTAAAGGGCCAGCGCTCTAAACGACCTTTCTGGTGTCATTAGTCAGAAGTAATGTTGAAAATTGACCTGTGGACTTGAATTAATGAAGAATTCAGACCCAAGCAGAACATTTATAGTTCATGTAGACCACAGGGAAATGTTTGAAAATGTATAATTCCATTTAAAAAAAAAAGTAAAATATCACTCCTTTAAATCTATTTAAAAAAAAAAAAAAAAAAACATTTTCATTTCAGTCCAATAGGTTTTTTAATGGTTAGACTTTTATTCTCATTTTAAACAATATTGCCCAACTACCTTTGCTCACTGCACAAACAGTTTTTTTCCTTTAAACACATGATAATGTGCTTTTGGTCGGGCTGTTTTCCAACATATCTGACTCCTTGCCTTCTTTTCATTATCTGTCTGCAAAGCCACTGTACCAAACTTAAAACTTGACTTGCTACTTGGTGCAGTGGAATAACGCCTGCTCCTGAGATGCTGAAATGCGCAATTAAAGTAAAATGCTTTATATCCCTGTCACAAAAGCACTGAGAACTGTTGCTGCTGACTCTTGGGCTAATTTTAAGCTACTCTGCAGTTTTTTTGTTTTTTTTTTTACCCACACTGGCTCTTAGCTCCGCACACACTCATGCACAGAGCTGGAAGTAATTGCTGTAATATTTCAGCTGATACAGATCAAGGAGATGCAGATACAGTGAACACACTCGTAGAAAAAGAAACAGCACAGTGGCTGTAGGAAATTGGAGCTGTAAACGCCTGCGAGGCTTTAATAAAAAGACATTTTAAAGAACGGCGATGTCAGACTGATAAGACGAGAGCAGGCGTCAAGATATGCCAAACAGAAATCTGTGGCGCTTTAATGGTCCTATTGATTTCACTTCCTAACCCCTTTTTCTCACTCTCTTTTCCTTGATCCGCGTGGAGTGACTGACGAGAAGCAGGGAGGAAACTGAACAGAAAAGATAAGCAAAAACTGTCGGCGGCGTGGAGTGCATTGCACAGCTTGTGAAGCCCAAAGTAACATCATGTTCCTATGGAAACACATTCACTGTGTGGAGTAGAGTGCTCACTGCAGGATAAATGAAGCAGAGGCTAATTTGCCATTTCAGTACTGTTCCTGTGCTCAGCTTGATAATAACTGGATGGGATAATTCCAGCCTAGCCGTGCCTTCCAGTAAGGATGTGTTACTGTCACATTAGACTAGAAAGGATGGATAATTTCCACAGAATTACTCTATAACAACAAATGAGAGCAGTCACGCTGGCTGGGTGCTCAGTTTACTTGAATCCCCCTGTGCAGAATGTGTGTATGACAGCGTGAGCTCATTAATCAGTCCATGGTTTGCCCTGCGCTAACCCTAGAGACTCACACTCTGTCACCACGCTGCCTTTACATAACCACACATACAAACACATACATTCCCTTGAAGCTTTGCATCATTATGTCCTTTCCATAAATGAACCCTTTGAAGCCGTTCATGCGCTGCCTCCTACACGCTCACATGCAGAACTACACAGGAATCGCACAAAAACACACACACACACACAAGACCATGTTCCGGACTCGCACAGCTGGTGCGTGTGTGCAGCGAGGCCCGAGGAATGGGAAGTTACCCATCTGCAATATGTGGCAAATGACTCCAGCACATCTCCGCAGAGTGGGTTATGTTGTACTCAGTGTTCTGCTCGGTGCATCTGTGAGCATCATGGGACGCTCTGAGCAGGGAATAACCATATCTCACAGCATTTGTGTGGTTGTCAGTTTGTGCTGCTGCAGTTTACAATATTCCCCAGGGTTTATTTGTGTGTACTCGTTATATATATAGACGTTACGGCGTGGAAAACACTTGACCATGTAAGGTGAAGTTTACACATGTCGGTTACACTTGTACACCCTCAATAACATGTACAGCCACAGGTATGCTTTTAATAATTTATCAAATAAAAAATACTCCAGGCAGCTCTGTTTGTGCTGCAACGGTGATCCATGTTTTTTAGGATTTCATCATCGTGATAGCTTTTTTTTTTTTTTTCATGTTATTTTCTTTTTGAGGAACATACGTAGCATTTTCTGTGCATTAATACACTATATTTCAGGAACAGCTTTCTTCAAATTTGGCAAACAACATTGGCTTAGTAGACTTAATTAACAACTCTGACCTTTTTGCTGGTCAAAGGTCAAAGGTCACGGTGAGAGTTCATAACCAAATATGAAGAATATTTTGCACAAATATGTAACAGGAGGGAATGAATTAATAGACAATATCCTCTGGAGGCTGCAGTTGCTCTAATCAGGTGTCACTAAGAAGCCTGAAGGCAGCATTATCAGGTAGAAAAGTTGGAATAGGCTTAAAATTAATGCATTTTGAAGAATATGAATGCACATAAGTTATGATAAATGCTATGCACTAAGTAAATCTAACACTGGCCCACAATACGTTATATTTCTGATAAATAATGAGAATATGTATTAAGAATACTGCTTGAAAGATACCATGTGAGCAGAGATTCATCTAAAGGCATTAATTAATTAAAATGATATAACCTCGACTGATTATAAGCGCCGATACTGTGGTCCCAAAGTGATGAAATGATTGTACATTTGGCATCATTGATCATCCAAAAAAGAAAAAAAAAGCACTAAATCCAATCATGAACCGATCAAGTTGTGTGTATCGTGAAACATCTGATTAAATAAACTAAATGGTTCTTATTTATTGACATACACTGCAAATATACACTGCAAATATTTGTGTTAATGTTTAGATTTAGAAATGTTAGATAATTTATCTTGTTTTAAGAGCTAATAATTTCTTATTTTAAGTGTTCGTACATCTGTAGACATGTTTATTTCTAGATTTGACGACCTTAATGTAAGAATCTTGTCAAGTGAAATTATCTTGCTGCACGGACAGATAATTTCACTTGTTTTTAGAACCTTTTTCCTCAGATTTAGGGTTTTTATCTTGTTTTTAGACACGCTTTTTTGCATTTGTACATCTTCCTGGTTGATTTAAAACAAATATTGGTCAAAGTAATTAAAAAAATATATGAAAAATATATTGGAAAAAATGATTTACCGGCTGATGAGATGCAGTAAAGTTGCCATTTAGTGCCTTTTTGCCCAACTTTAAAAAGCATAAATGTCATAAAATCCTATAAAATAAATAAAATTGAAATAATGTGAAAGGAGTAAAACTGATGGCTTCAAATGTTCTTCCTGCAGGTTTTACAGGGATCGTTCTTGGCACCGGTGCTCACTGTTATTTGTTTTCATATCAAACCTTGGCAAGGATGATCATTTGTCTCATTCTCCAGGTCATGTTGACTTTAAAGCAGGAGGTAAAATTGCCACGATGCTTCACAGGATGCGTACAGACTCAGTAATAAAGGCTGTTCGGATGACCTGGTGATTACACCAATATGGCGGCGTAAACAATAAAAATGACCTGCATCTGCCTGCACGTGTTCATCTGTGTTAATCTCTAAGTGCTGATTAAATCTGCTGACACATTTTGTGGTGATTCACCTCCAATATGAGGACAAGAGGCGGCACCGCACGAGTAAAACCACTGAAATCACAGTCAGTTATGGCTTTAACTCATGTAGCCAGGTCATCATTGTAAATAAGAAGCTGTTCTCAATTGATTTTACCTGGTAAAATAAAGGTTAAATGAATAAAATAAAATGTGAGAAGCTAGGATACACCTTAAACAGTTCAGTGGGTAAGAATTTGGATGATCTGTTTGTGTTTATATTAACCCATAAACACCACCAGACCTAAAGCGTCTTCTCATCCATTATGTTTAATACCTGTTGATCCACTAATCCTATTTATATATGTAAATAAATGGCGGAAAATGCAGTTTGTCATCTTTTCACGGTCGTCAGATATGACCCATTTGGACGTTCAGCACCGTCATCTTCTACAACACTGATTCACCAGTAAAACCCATGGAGTTTGATGATATATTTTTGCTGAAACAGTCACTTTTTCTTTAATTTTTCCACCTTTTTATAGATTAAGCTTTGAATTTACACTTAAGTTTTATGAACATCCACATAACCAGGAAATTAAATATGAGGAAAAACATAAATAAACGCAAAATACAGAGAATAATATTGTAATAAATGGTGATAAATCACTTCAGAAATATTCAGTAGAGAGGAAAAATTAATTTGGGGAATGATATAATAGTAGCACTGAGGCTTTATGAGGTAAATTGCACAAAAATGACAGTTGTGTTCAGTTCAAGATATTTCTAAAGCGACTCTAAATGGACGTCCAGGCAGGGAATCCAAAGTTGAAGTGCATTACCTACTATGTGTGAGTGTGAACCAGAAGTTAATATTAGAGATAGAATATAGAATGATAACCAGTGTCAGAAGAGAAGAAATGAGACTACCAAAGCCTGCGACTGAAAGTGCAGCATAATGCACCTCTGAGCTGGTTTACCAACCACGAATAAACACTGAACAATGGAAAGAACGAGAAAAAGACCTAAAGAACTATTTCTGTAGTGACTTTCAAATGACTTTTTTTCCTCCTACATATAACTGTTCCTGATGTGGTACAATATGTTATTTCATCCTCTGCTTTTTCAATGAAAGTCATGTATTTTCCTGTATCTCATATACTGACTGTGTAGATCAGGGGTGTCAAACATGCGGCCCGAGGGCTAAATCCGGCCCGCCAGAGGGTCCATTTTGGCCCCTGGGATGAATGTAGTGGAGTGAAATGCAAAAAACTACACTGAAAATATGAATCATTTTAGTTCAGGTTCCACATTCAGACCAATTCAATCCGAAGTGGGTCAGAACCAGTAAAATATGATTCTAATTACCTATAAATAATGACAACTCTGTACTTTTGTCTTAGTAAACGCAAACATTTTCATGTAATTTTACTGTATTTACATTGTAAAACAAACTATCATTTTTCACCAAAAAAATAACCTGAACAAATATCAACAACCTTACAACAAATTTGATCAATATTCTGTCTGTTATTAACTGTTTTGTGTGTTTGTAGATCCACCGTGATCTGTACATTATAATGGACACGTATAAATGATAACTTGACGCATAACATTATTAAAATTGCGCTTATTTTTTAAAAGAAATTTCAGTTTGTCTCTGTTATTCACTTTATTTTAAAGGATAGTTTGTAGATGTAAACATTTTTATAATGTAATTGTACTTTTTTTTCACTCTAAAACATGGAGTTGACATTGTCTACATATAATAGTATTATGTTATTATTAGTCCGGCCCACTTCAGATTAAATTTTGCCCTGGTGTAGATGGTGGAGCATTAGAGACTTTTTCAACAAAATGTAATGTTAACTGACAGTGAAAAAATGTATCTACAACCAGTCACATGTCAAACTTCACTGGTGCATCATTAATACAGGAGGGTTTTTTTCACTATGGAGCCGCTGAATTTCCAAATGGGTCATATCTGATGACCATGAAAAGCAGAGGAAGTACAGTTTACTTGAATTACTGACTTTAATGGTAGCTCAGAAGGTATTCAACTATTTTAGATCAATAGATGCTTTTGGTTGAAGGTTCAAAACACAACTGGTCGACCTCTAGTTCATATCCCCTTTAAAAAAAAACACACACACAAAAACCCCATAAATTCTATGGACAGTATTCCATATTTTTCTTGGGAGCGTCTTCGTTTACTTCTTATATTCAACTTTACCACTAGATGTCACTAAATGCCACACACTGAACCTTTAAAGAAACGCATATCGAGTATAAAAAAAAAACCTCACAAGTGTTAAATAATGAGCGGAGTGTGGTAATTAGCCTGTCTCTGACTTTAACGCGGCAGATGATGTATTACATGGTGTTATCACATCATCAGAGGGAGGGTATGTTTGTTAGCTGCTAATTACCTATAACTTACACACATATATATGCACAGTTAAGCCTCTTAATTAGGAGTACTGACACCGAGATGGCACCGTATATATCCTCATTCTTGTGCAGGTTATAAATTTCTCCCTCAAATTAGTCTTGGATGAAAGACTTCCACATCAGATTGCATGCGATTTCACAATCCCTGCATAGATGCGCTTCAGTTTAATGTGACTGCACACAGGGCTAGTAATAGGGCAGTGAATAACAGTGCAAACATAAACAATGGAGACATGGATGTGTGGTTTGTGTGTTTGTAAATGGAGGGGGGGCGGGGGGGTTGCTTAGATGTTGGAGTAAATAAGAACGATGAAATTGCAGAAGCAGGTGCATGGTGAAAAAAAGCAATAACAAAATAGATTTTTATTGTTTTTCTTCGATAGCGACTGCGGCGTTAGTCTTATTGTCATTTTAATGCATTGTGATTCATTCTTGGACACTCAGATACAGGCTACAAGACAAATGACACTGCTGACTTTAGAATCACCCTCTAAAATATTAGCCCTACATCAATACTTAAAAGCTTTCATGGGAAACAGGGAGCGACTGGCATTAACAGCTTCCATGTTATTAAATGTATAAACCATTGCCAATTGACTGAATCCTTACCTGTAAGCAGTTCGTAAAAGGCAGATTATTATTATTATTATATATTTGTAGAATACTTTATTTCCATTTAGCTCTCTAAATATAGAGGATGTTGAAGTTCAGTGGCAAAAAAACACAATAATTCACATTAGTCTGCATGCATTGTGTGTTTTATATTGTTTGTCTCACACAGAAAGAAAAGACTCCTCACCTTTAGGCTGAAAAACTCTAGATCCCGCTCCGTCCTGTCCTGTCCTTAAAGATGATGAGTCTTCTAAAAAAGTAAAAGATGAGGGGGGGGAGGAGGAGGATCCAGCATCCGAATCCCAACAGCATCCACGGGACTGAGGGTTGTTACACACTGAGCCACATCGCAGCTGATTTGCTTGCATTAAGTGTAGGCATGTGTGAGGGTGTGATGGATATGAGCAGACTACACCAGGACTGAGGTTATGGGATGGACGGCATCCCTCCGTCGAGCTGTGCATACATGTCTATTACACCTGTGCAACCTGGCAGCAGTAATGTGTCAAAGAGCCCCCTTCCCCCCTGCACTGTATCTCCTCTCCCATGATGCTCGGCTCTTTCCTCCCTCTCTCTCTCTCTCTCTGTCTCTCTCTCTCTCTGTCAGAAAAGGGTTTTTTATTAATCCTTGTTGCAGATGCAGCGCACCCTAAACCTCCTCAACTTTCTTCTGCTACTCTCAGCTTTTCTTTCCCTGACTTTTCCAAATACGCTGCTCCTGCTGCAGCTCACGCCCTCTCTCCCTCCCTCTCTCTCTCCTCCTCTCCTCTTTCTCTCCTCCTCAGCCTCCCTTTCTCTCCTTTTGCCTTTCCTCAGCTCTGGTGATTACGCCGCAAAACCCCAGGTCCTAGAGCCCGTCGGTGCATGTGCGTACGTGGGCTGCGTTCTGAATTACTCTGAGGTCCTCATTAGAGTGTAAAAGTAAAAAAAAAAAAAAAAAAAAAAACACGCCGGGAAAGGGAGTGCTTTTAGTCTTTTCTTACTTTTTTTTTTTTTTTTTTT
>JAPSES010000144.1:20599846-20610165 GCA_029822895.1 Maxillicosta whitleyi
AAATTAAAAGAAAGTGAGGTCAAGTCTGTCCTGAGCCATGTTAGAAAACAAGGACCAAGTGTCGCTTTAGATGTAAATGAACCATTAGAAGGCAAAGAAAACAGTTCTCATTTTCAGGTGATTATATGAGAATGAAAAAAAATATTTAAGAATATTATGTTTATTTTATGCTATTAGAACCCCAATAAATCTAACACACAGGACCACCAAATGTGTTTACAAGAGAACACCGTGTAGCTGTGATGTGTCCAGTGCAGGTTACAGAATGATTTCCTGTTCCAGCCTCTGTGTGGGATCATTTCCAGTGATAATAACTGTTATAAAATGCTATGATGTATAATAAAAATCCAGTGGCTCCAGTGATATACAAACATATACAGTAGAATTAAATCTTGAAGTTCCCTTGAAGGACACTCTTCTGCAGTTCTTTGTAAATATATAAACACAATGGACTTGTCAGCAAATCACGAAGAGACATATCGTGTAGATTAAAATGAAATCTATACTGTGTGCTGTGGTGGGGGACTGGATACTTTTCGGTGTTTCTGTGAAGTGAGAGCTGAGAAGGATTTCATAGTGTGCTCTCAGTTGCGGATCATAGATGCTCAGCCACCCCAGGGCAACATGGGGCATCAGGATGAACTACAGGCCAGGGGAGGGAGACTGACATGTTTCTTAACTGTGTGTGTGTGAGCGTGGAGATCATGGGTGTGTGGGGGCTATTAGTGGGAGGTGTGTGACTTGGGGGGTGGTAGTGGTTGCGGTAGGGTGGATACTGAGGGATGGTGCGTGTGTGTGTATGTGCGTGTTTGCACTTCCATGCCAGCCCCCAGGCTGGCCCCATAGTAATTACACACTCCAGTGGCTGGACTGGGAGGGAAATTGAAGGCCTGGGCAGGAGGCCCCAGCTGCCTCACTCTCCCTCCCCATCAGCCTGCTGCTGATTGAGCTCACCTAACACACACATTCACTCAGTCACTCACTCTCTCTCTCACACCCACACCCACACACACACACTAAGATAGCCATGCTCGAACATGCACACTTTTGCTCTATTTCACTTTTGCATACACAAGCACTGCCCCACTCTCTTACACACACACACACACACACACACACACACACACACACACACACACACACACACACACACACACACACACACACACACCAATCCTCATAGGAAATTCTGCTTTGTGTTGCGGTAATGAGATTCTCACACACCCAGCCTTATTTACCAGCCCAGGCCAATAAGGGGTGGGACTGAGTGAGTGAGAGGTTGGTGTTCATGTATGTGCACATACAAGGTGTGTGTGTGTGTGTGTGCATCTGAAGGTAGTGGCATGAGCTCATCAAAATACCTCCTCCTCTACCATCCAGCCTGAGGAGGTTCAGGTGGCGTGGCAACAAAAAAAAGGAGATGGGTTCCTGATATGATGTCCGGGAAAAAAATCTGAAAAACAACCACAACATGGCTTTCATTGATTACCCTGTCTTGCTTTTCTAAAGAAAGCCATGTCCATACCCATCATGTGTCTCTACTGGAAAAAAGGCCCTGGCCCACACCCAAGCACTGTCATTTCTGATCAGCATAGTTAGGTACGGCGGAGGGGAGGTGGGGGTTCAGGTTGCTCTGTTTCACAGCCAAATTGGCATTTGTTCCTCATCAGTCTCTTTGCTTGTCTGTCACACGTACACCAATGCCAGCTCTCTCCACTACAGAGCAGCACTGAATTCATATGAGTGTTGGAAAACCTGATACTGACGCTAGCTCATGGTATTCAAACATGGATGTAGAGACACAAACAGTTGTGCTGTGTTGACAACAGAAGGCCAAAGAGACTGATGACTAAAGTCAAGCCTTCTTTAAACTTTGGTAATGAAAAATATTTAGGGTCGTAGATGAATGTGTTTTGTTCCTTTTCAAATAAATAAAGTGGATTTGAAATCGAAGAAGCCTCCAAAGATGTCTGTCACTGATGGTCTGATTAACTTTTTTTTTTTTTGGTTTTAAATATGTTTTAATTTCACAAATGAAAACCATCCAGATACAGTACAAACTTATTGATACTGGGTCGTTTGTGCAATCTTCCCATAAAGGAATAAACCCACTAAAGTAACAGGCCAAAAACATAAAAGTCTAAATATAAATGAAAACACACTCACATATGAAGAATCATGTCATTTAACCCTCTAAAAAGACATAACGCACACACTGAACCTAAACAACTGAACACAAATATGAGATAAATAAAAGGTCTTTGCGTCTAAAATAATTATTTGGTTAATGTTTCAGTTTGTAGGTTATTATCTGTCACATTATGATAATAATAATGCTGTTGTGTATCGTTGCTGCTTTCTTCTCACACAGGTGAATGTCAGCGCTGTCGGCCTCCTGGGAGGGAAGCTCTGCTGCTAAAAGCATTTGGATTGAACAGATCATTAGGAGTCACGAATGGTTCAATGAGCCGTTCGAACTGTGTTCAGCTGTTATTTACTGACTGTTCTCAACATATACTTTGAAGTTATTGGTAAAAGGGCATGTTTACGTTCCACATTGTTCCATATTTGTAGAAATCTTTTTTTTTTTTTTTAATCTACTATTTATGTGCCTACAACCCCCTTGGAAAAGAGGTTCTTAATCTCAATTTGATCTTTTTTTCTGGTTAAATAAAGGTTAAATAAAATAAATAAAAAACCCTCACTGTCATCAGCCTCATTTCCAGCTGCAGTAGCCAACCCTTTATCCCAGAAAACACATTCATATATGGTTTTATAGCAACTCCAATTACAATTTGTTATAAACACTATGCAATATAATTAAATGTTTTTAATTAGCGTCATTTCCTAAAGGCAGAAAAGTTGATCATGGCCATAAATGCAAATCATTCACAGTCCATGTATTTTGTTTGTTTGTTTTACAAAAACCTGATCTGCCTGTCTGTGATGTTGACGCTGTTAAACTTCTTATGATCAGATTTAGGCTCTGATAGAACTCGATTAGTTTTATAGTAAGACATCAGGGTTTGGGTTTTAACACAGCAAAGTCTATGAAGATGCAATAATTAAAAAAAAAAAGACTCAAAATATATAAATGAAACAATCCTTTTTAACCCTTTCCGAGGCTCTTTCATTACTCATGCATACGCTACTGTCTAGTGTCAATGTCTGGGATTTTCTCATTTTTATTTTATGTCCATCACCTTCTGCATTTGAGTGAAGACAGAATAAGAAATGATATTTTCTTGCAACAAAATACAAGGTTGCACAAGGAAATGCAATCAGAACTAGAAAAGCGCAAACCTCCACCAAGCAGCATATTTCAGGTCACACATTTAAAGCCACTATATGAGAAAACAGGGCTTCCACTGCCATCTGGTGGACATTTGTTAGTACTACAACAAAGTCAATGATAATAATAATAATAGAGAATCCTTTAAAAAATTCCTGGATCCACACAGTGATCTGGATTACTTCCAAAATTTAATCATCTGTTCCTTGTCTCAGAGCGAACATTTTCTGAAAATTTCATTAAAATCCATTCATAACTTTTTGAGTTATCTTGCTAACTAACAAAGAAACCCTGGCAAAAACATTATCTCCTTGGTGGAGGTAATTATGTTTATAACACAATGGAAGTGGACTCATATATGAACATGATATCTGTGGGACAGGGTTGACAGCTTGGTTTCTTTTCACAGACAAAACAGTCCAAACAAACCCAAACACATCACTGATATTGACTTAATGATTATAATGATTATAATTGGAGCAAAATCTAACACGAGTGGCGTCACACAGCACAGTATGTATATAGTGTTGCAGTTTAGTTCACACATGTAAATGCAGTCGCACCAACAAAACATGCAGAACAAGATTAATCAATACTGCATTTACACGGGATTGAATAAAATGCATGTGTGAACCTTGTATCAGACAAATAATGTGATGAAAGTGAATGAACTGAGCGACGGTACACGCTGGAAACAACGTTGGTCGAACCTCATCACACAACTTGTAGCTTTTCTGAGTATATGTGTGATAAAGTCACTTCATCCCCCTCTGCTTCCTCTATATTTCCTCCTGACTCTTTCCATGCAGGGGGGATGGAGGGGAGGTGGGGGCGGCAGTGGCGTGGACTAGGCAGATTGTGCTTGTGTGTCGGAGGCCGCGGTGTTTGCGGAGAAGGAGAGGGAGGCTGTCTCTTTGAGGATTCGGGCTGCTCGCCTCGCCTTGCCTCGCCTGCCTGGCTCTTTGAAGCTGTTCGATGACCGCACAGGGCAACATCACCGCAGGTGGGGGGGTGAAGGGGAGGGGGAGATGGGTGGTGGTGTTGGTGGGGTATGGAAGCCTGTCATTTGTATACAGCTGTTTCTTTCATCTTGTCCAGCTCCCCTCCTCCTCCTCCCACTCCTCTATCTCTTCCTCTACCCTCTCCTCTTCAATTCCTCTGTTGCTATTGCTTCGCTTCGTCTCCAAGACCCCTTCAAGCTCTTTAAAGAAGTTGTGTGCAGCAGCTAGGGACTCGGGCCTGCAGCCAGGTGAGTCTGAGCAGACTGCAGGAAGCGGAAATAATTGTGAAAGGTGTCGATACAATGGCTATCATTAAGATCAAACGACAGAGTTCATGAAGGGGAATCTATTTCTTGTACACTGCCCATCTCATTCTGATTCTAAACCTTGGCTCCTGCATGTATCACACATTGGAAACCGTCAGTATTTTATTGTTGATTCATTGCAACAACAAAAAAAGGATTAGATGCATCTGCTGTGTGGTAGTACGTACCAGCACCTGGAGCCCAGTATGCATGTGGAGAGATTGTTATTCTTCAAAAATATTCAGATTATTATCAGCAAACAGTACACATACACCTTCCGCTGTATCCTGTAAGACCTTTTCTCAGTGGAATGGAAACACTTGCCAAGGACAAAAATCTACCTAATCCATACAATGTATAGCTGCAAAATGCAAATGATGGTGCAAATGCAGTAGCTCAAGTCTGTAAAAAGGAGATTCTGTTGTTGTGACTAGTTACAAGGTCCAAAGCACCGGACGGAAACTGAAATGCACTTATTCTATTTTCGTCATTCTTTTCAATTTGGAAGCTGTAAATTAACTGCCAACCCCCTAATCTTAACTAACCACAACCCTAACCCTAATTCTAACCCTAATCCTAACTCTAACAGCATACCTAAGTCTGTATCTGTGTATCTGTATCAACTGTGTGAAAATACTCTAACTCTAAATATTAACTTAACTGTAACTGTAAGTACATATAAATAACTACATGAACGTGCTGTTTGTTAAAAGACCTTATTATTGACTCTAATACTTGATGATACCTGCTACTATATATATATATATTGTAAAACAAATAAAAGACTGTTATTAGTGAGTGTGGAAATATTCACTAAAGAAAAAAACATACACATTGGACCTTTAAACTGAATAAATATTGTGTAACCCTGTTAACTTTTACAATAAATGTAAGCAATGTATAACAAACATGTTATTCGTGGCACATGTTCGTACATTATACATTTTGATTAGCGTCCTCAGTAGGAACTGACAGTTGATCTGCTCATAAGTGGATTTAATGCTGACAAAAACGCAGAATTCCTGACAATTTTTTTCACCTGGAAAAGTTTTATCGTTAAAACGGAACGACTGATGATTAAATTACACAATTTTCAAAATACAGTCGGTTCTGTAAGATAATTTATCAGAGCACAGCTGAAATTAATTAACAAATAGAAAAAATAAATCACACAGAGTCCTCTCATCTACACATCCATTTGTGGGTAACATGGGGATTGTTAACTATTATTTCAAATAGTAGTAAAGCTGCTGCTATGGCCTGGATCTGTCAGAGGTGTTTCCATAATTTAATATTTGAGGTCTTATGAGATAAATGCATATTGTGATTGACACTATATGAATGTAACTGAATGGAAACTGAACTGTAGACAACATGATAACAGGATAAACAGACTGACTGTGTTCCACTGTAAGACAAACTGTGCACATGATTTAAGCTAAAAACCATAAATGTTTCTACAATGTGACATCTTCCTCAACTCACCCCCTCAGGCTTGATGGGTGTTCACACGAGGTTTTGTGATTCGCCATCTGTGATGATGACAGAGTAAACTGGAAACAAATGAGTAGAGATCAATGAAACCATGAGACAACCTGTTACACTTTAATATCTGTGTCTGTGAGTTGATTCAAGCTAATAATTGTACTTTAGAATTGACCACGGTGTTTACTACTGCCGTGTTAGCTCCAACTGACTTTTGAGGGCAATTATTCACGTCTTATGAAATACAAAAACTGCAGCAGCTGTACTTACATTGGGGACATTTGGTCTGCACACACATTAGACAAAGGCTTTCATAAAGTCACACAGGTTCGAACAGAAACATGCTTGATGAACCAGGAATAGTAATACTTCCATTAGTCTCTTGTTCTGTGTATTTTCTCTAAATACAATAAAGTTGAGTCCAATCCAATGTAAAGCTCCTCCATAAGTCCATATATTCCTGAAACACTTGACAATCCCCCCCTGTTCACACCGTAATGCTCACAGACCACATAAGCCTTGATGTGTTGCAACATCAATTAGCAGCAATTAACACCAGCCCGCTGAGCACCTGCGTTTGGAGCTCTGGCATCTGGGCTGCATTATTATAGTATGTTGTTGTATTATCAGAATAAGTGCTGCAACACTGACGCTGTCCCACTGGGATCTGACTGATCCCAGGCAGGACTGCAGGTCTCACTTTGTTTGTCTTTGTCCCTAATGCAGAACGCACGCCAACCGTCTTCTGGATCATAAAGAAAGTAAAACTGAATTCATCAACGCAGAATGTATTTAACAAGTCTGGTGTTATTGAAAGACCACCTGGACATCAGCGGAACATCTATTCCTTCATACCAATAAGTGCCGTCACTGTAGTGTTCTTCACAAACTGTTGTAAAAGACGCTTTTGCATTGAGTTTTCTAAGCACCCCAGACGAGCTGAGAGACTGGTCTGTACAAACAGGCCGAGCCGTTGTTATTTCAGCGGTGACGCCTCGCTCGCCAGACACAGAGGGCGGGATATTGATCGTCTGTCGCAGAGCATGCAAAGCTGCAGTCTGAAGGAGACACTAGAGAGACAGCGCAGGCAGCTTGGAGAGGGAGCAGCTCATATAAAGCAAATGCAAGAGAGGCGGGTAGGGACGGAGAGTATGGTGGAGAATACTGACGCGTGAAAGATGGAGTTCAGGCTGCGCCGGCTGGGATTTTAATGTAAAAATACAGACGAGGCTGCACAGTCACACTCAAATTCATGAAGATGAGGGTGATGTACGCAAAGAAATATTAAGTTAGCAACTTTAAAATTCACAAGCTGTTTCCTGAGTACAGGACTGACTCACTGTTATTACGTTCTTGTTGTTTTCTTAGTGCTGGTCCTGGTTACAGGTAAACTGTTGAGCTGCAGACATGCTACATGCACTATCCAGTCTGTGCAAAAATACGACCCTACCACATTTGCATTGTGGACCTGGTCTTCACCCAATGTGACCAGGGACAGACTGCAGCCCGTCCTGCAGGTTAGTTTGTTGGTTTTTGTTTTTTTGTTTTTTTTTTTACAAACATAATATATACAGTAATCTGTGCCTTGATTTTGTGAGGAAGCGTAATTTGCCATTTAAGGACCCACTACTTTTGCCTGTTTTCCACAGACAAGAAATCCCATTTCAACTTCAATAGAGTACTCATAATTTGAGAGGATTTGGAGATTTCAAATTACCAAAATTTTGAACTACTTGTAAATGCTTTTGTGTGTCTGTACGTGGAGAGAGACTTCGGAACAGTACAAGCAAAGCCACAACTGTTGTATAAACATATGGTTCGGTCACAGTATAAAGATAATACTTATGTCACATCAATATTCAATATTAACAATGTTAATGTGTGCTTATTGTTGCTATGTGTTGTCCATGACCTTTCTGCTGGTATGTGCTGTTCTGTACTGTTGTGTAATGTATTTTTTTTTTTTAATTATTATTATTGTTGGTATGTAATTATTATTATTATTATGTAAATTAATGGTTAACTGTTACCTGTGGTAACGCCACCATGAATGTATTTTGTTTCAATTTTTCATACATATTTTGGTTCAATAATATAAATACTGCTGAATGAGTTTATTATATTCCGGTATAGGCCTATTTGTTCATTGTCCTGGTTTGAAGTTTAAAGACAGGAGTGAGTATGTGAAACTTATTATGTTAAATTACTGAGGGGAAATGGGGGTGGGATTAAATGAGTTTTTTTTCTTCCCACTCCTTTTGGAGCATAATTGAATGAATTTAAATACTGAGCTTGCATGCATTCTGTGGATTGTATTTGCATTACGAGACACTGTTGTGTGCAGGTCGTTATATGCTATAAAAAAAAACAAAAAAACTGCTTTAGGGTTCTAGGTTCTGATTGTTGTTTATGAAAAGAACATGGTTTCGCTGCAATAAGAAAAGTGCTCTTACTGCATTTATTAAACCAAATCTTGGTATCCTCAAAACATAAAAGTGTAATAATTCTGTTAAAACCAGCAGATTTTTGGTGAATAAATAATGATGTCTGTTTGGGGTTGATATTTGGTGGTGTTTAGCATCTTCATGTGTTACTGACGGTGCTGTTCAGGCTTAACGCTGGTCCACTGGACCGTCAGCCTTGCACTGAACTAACACCGTGTCCAGTGGTGGATCCTACCTTTGACCGGAGCAAAGCAGCTGCTGTTCACCATTCATTATCCAAACTTCACATGTACAAAGCCGATTAAAAAATAGAACACAACATCAACATACCACCAATGGCAACAACGGTCTCTTAGGAGTGAGTATTCAACTATAAAAATATAATAATAATAAAGACAAATGTCTTAATTCTCTTAAAGCAGCCGGCATTAAGGCCATAAAACATCAGCTTCAATGACTTCCAAAGTAATGTTCTGAGAAGAGAATGTAATAGAAGCTGCTGCTATGAGTGATTAAAAGTGCTTTGGAATTAAAAAAGAAAAAGGTACGCATCTGAGAGATAAATAACAAGGCGTAACACATGAAAGAAGAAAAGACTGAGGTAATAATGTTAGAAGTATGTGTAATTATCAAAAGGAATAAATTCGGGGGTTTTAGCTTGTTTTCAAAGCGTGATATCAATTTTTTATTACATTCGCCTTATATTGTAGAAGTTTTATGATTGAATTTAGCTTTTCCTTATAGAGTTGCGTTATACCTCGGTGTTGACTTCAGAAGATGATGTCCTGGATGGATGGATGGAGGTAACGCAGGTACCATTCCCACTAACGCTGACCCTTATTTTCTGCTCAAACCGTGAACCTTTTTACCACTGACTGAAAGCAAAACTCTCACAACTGAAGCCGTAAAAGTCGAATATAATACAGTTTTCAATAAAAAAATGTCACCATTGGCCCCAGAATATCTGCCGTCTAATTTACTAGTCTAATCCAACGTCCACACTTCCTTCATATCAGGCCTCAAACTCATCACTGTAGTGAGAACGCGGGGAAGGTGTTAAATTACAACAACAATCCGGCTGGGACTGTCTTTCACACCTTGTCCCATCACACTAACAACCACTGAAATATACACATGTGCAGGATCTGGCTCCATTTATGCCAATCATAGCCATGCAATTATAAACACTGGCACAGACTGTGTGGATGACAGGGGGAACAGTGACGCCTCAGCCAGGCTGACACTGGGATGTGTTCATGGACCTACTGTCACTAGGACTACACACTGGAATAAGTGTGTCAGTGTCAGTGAGAAAACACATGTTAAATTGGGCAGCATAATCAAAACACACGCACAATATGGGTGTCTTTAGATTATTAGTACATACATGTGTGAGATTTGATCAAGTAGTGGACGTGAAGGGAAAAATAACTGATAACTGTCTACATATAACAGTGTCAATATGAAGATTAGTACTAAAAATAATATTACATTATAAATAGGGCTGGGAATATTAACGCGTTAATCGTGATTAGATTAATGTAAATTGTGATCGCGAATATTTTTTTTAATCGTGATCAGAGTTTGCTAGCATTTTCCGCACTTCTACTTCTGGGTTTGTTTGTCTGTTTGATATTTAACAACATAACTCGAAAAGTTATGGACGGATTTTGATGAAATTTTCAGGGCTTGTTTGAAATGGCAAAAGGAGGAATCGATTAACTTTTGGGGGTGATCCGGAAGAAATCCTGGATTCTGGATCACTTTGAAATTTTCGTTAACATTGGGGTCA
>JAPSES010000144.1:20663184-20688216 GCA_029822895.1 Maxillicosta whitleyi
ACACACACACACACACACACACACACACACACACACACACACCAGTAGGAGGATACTATGATAATGTACCATGCCAGGCACTGCCATGCCAGACCTATTGGGATCAATTTAGGGTTGGTTCAGTGTCTTGCTCAAGGACACTTCGATATGTGGACAGCAGGACCCTAACCCTAACCCTAACCTGCTCTACCCACCCACAGAATTGAATTTTGCCGTTTCACCACAGTAACTGGTACTGGTGTGGTTTGTGCTACAGACACAGCTTCCACTGGACCAATGTTTCTTAATGAAATGTTCAAAAAGTAAAACAGAACATCTCAGATTCCTAAAATCAAGATACATTATACTTATTTATTTGGCTCACATCTCACATGCCGACACTTGCTGTCAAGCTTCCCTCAGCTTTTTGTAAACAGTTTCCACAGTTAAATGAGTCACCGCTGACAATGTTCTGCTGGAGATGGGTATGGTTCGTACTCACTTGTATGGCTGCTTTATGAGAAGTGTAAATATATGTTTGTGTCTGGGTTTTTTTTTCTCACATGGGATTCTGTAGAAATGCAAATCAGGCACGTCTCCTTGACTGCTATTCCAACAAAACCAAAACCCAACTAAATGAACTTAAATTCACTGAAAAACTGAAAGAAATGTGCAAGTCAACCTACACACAATAAACAGACCTGTTTAGTTATAATAAGGTGATATTTAAAGCACTACCACAGTCTGTATAAATACAGACTATATAAATATGTCACTTGCTGCTTGGTACAAGGACCAATGAGTTTGATTATCATATAGTAGTTAACAGACTGGACCTGCTAACTGTGCTCCATTTTAAGACCTATTCACAAAAGATTTTATTGTAATGATATATTCACACGATCATACACTTTTGCACCTTACTGCAAATTTTCCTTAATTTGCATCAGAGTTTCAGGTGTTTTTCTGCATTTCAACACATAGATTGGTCAAAATGAAAAAATAGAAAAACAGCAAAAACCCACAACACTCCACTGGGGGGGGGGGGGGGCATAGGTCTCAATTATTTTTTCTTCCGTCCACTTCCATGTGTACAATTACACATCCCAACTGTTGGCCCCTCCCTTTCAGACATGTTAAATATAGACTCAGTTTCTATGAGCAAAATTACTTTTAGATTTGATAAATCACTGCATGTGCTAAATTAATAGATTTACATTTTCTCCTCCCTGCACACACACAATGGCATGTAAACGCCCCATAATGTATATTCATTGTGATAAACGTACTAACTGGAGGACGACGTGCTATTTTGCACCTTTAAAAAGACACAACTGTGTACTGTTAGTAAATCAGTTTGTACATTTTTTTGCATGTGCAGTGAGTTTATACAGGTCATTAACACCTGATCATTCAGGATCTGACAGTCATTAATGTGCGTTTCAGTAGCTGTTGCACTCTGGGATTGTGGGGTAAAAAAGTGTTATGTAACTATGTGTAATGCGCGGAGTAAGACATCCATAATAATATACATTATATAGACTAAATGTGTCTAAAATGAAAGTTTATTTGCAACATAGTATAGCAAACTATTACATGATCAAAAACAAATTAATTTTAGCAACAAAAAAAGTGTCTGTTTTGAATGCCTGGGGGTCACCAGAAATTTGTGATGTTAAAATGGGGTCACAAGCTGAAAAAGGTTGGGAACCACTGCATTAGGATGTAAACATGGGTCACAGTAAACGGATTACTCAATCAACCAACAAACAAACATGTTTACAACAGGAGGACACGTTCACATTAAAACAAAATGCTCGGTACAGCTGCAATATATTCCAAACTGCAAAACCGTGCACTGTCCTCATGCATTAGCGGTGGGCTGGCGCAATGGATAAATCAACCAGCGATTTATGCACAACAATAAATACTACACGTGTGCTCAAAGTAACCCTTGTGGACAACGAGCGAGTGGATATATGCTCATATATTAGCCCTTCACATATGACTC
This sequence comes from Maxillicosta whitleyi, assembly GCA_029822895.1. NCBI lineage: Eukaryota > Metazoa > Chordata > Actinopteri > Perciformes > Neosebastidae > Maxillicosta > Maxillicosta whitleyi. Next base: position 20,665,175 of record JAPSES010000144.1, read on the forward strand.
CAGGGCCCATATGTACCTAATATATACATGCATATAGTATATTTAAAAAAACCTATCAATCATCCATCACACAAATGCTTGCACCAGCAACTTCTAAATGGTCTGACTTCATATTTTAATTTATGTGGATGTGGTTTTAGTGGGATGGTCAGTCAAAGTGCGGGGGTGGGGAATAACATAAAAAAAAGTAAAAAAGATGATTTGCAGAGGTACGTGAGTTCAAGTGGATATCTGTCCAGGGTTAAAAGTGAAAGTAATTCATTACAGGGAGATAGTGCTTGGCGATATTCCTCATCTTGACGCTTTGTGCCATGGCAGTTGAACAGTGCGAGGTGAAGGGGGGGTGAAACGGCTCACGGGGGCAGGAAGAAGCTGGGGGTGAGCACCATCTACCACCCCATTGGAGGAGGAGGAATGGCGATGAAGGGATAAGGGCCAAACTGATGGTCATATTTTACAGTGGGTCACAGTGGATCGCGCTGTCCAACACTGTAATTACAAGTTTGGTTAGAGGAGAGAGGGAGAGCGAGGGTGAGGAGGAGAGACAGTAGTCATTGTCATGGCCGTAAATGAACAGCCAGCCTTAATTGAGTGGTAACCTCTGAAGCTGTTGTGCTAACACTGCACAGAGATGGGGAGATGGAGGGAGAGAGAGGGCTGAAAAAGAGGAGAGAAGTGCTGATAAGGCCTTTTGTGTTTGTCAGTTTGCTGCCTTATCCTTCGCAGCTGTAACACCACCGAAGGCATACACCTCTCATAGACACACAACGAATGGATGATATCTGCACAAAGAAACATTTGACTGCAAAAAGGGAAAAGACTTTTAATTCTACACATTGTGAGGTAGTGGACCAGACCTTGTTTTGTTTTTTTATGTCAACATAGCATACAAATCTTTATAATTTAGGCTGTACTTCACACATTCCTGTATATTGACTATTGAACTTTGAGTTTGTCATGTTATTTTTACCATTAATTATGTGTCATTAGCATGTTATTACATCTGAGTGACTGGGTAGCTCAGTTGTTAACGCCACTGACTTTGGTGCGGAAGGTAGTTAGGTAGTTAGAGTCCCAGGTGATCCCATAGGAAAGGCTTTTTAACCACAAGTCCCATTGTGTCATTTCCAAGCCCGGTTGCGTCAGGAAGGGCATCTGACGTAAAAACCTCTGCCAAAATCAACATGCGAAGGTGATTTGCTTTCCGAAAGGGAAAAAGCCAAAAGAAATCATCACTATGTAATTGCATCTCTATTCAAATTCTCAATTACATTTTCTATCAGGCCGGCCCCTTAACCATGTTACTACCTGAAAACAAACATCCCCAATTCAAATGTACCAGATCCAGTCCATTAAAGCAGACTGAAGGCCAGTGTAACAGGTATGCACGTGACATCACAGCTAACAGACGTCACCATGGTTACGCCCACTGAGACGGAGATGAGTAGCGGCTTTGGCTTGAATACTGCGAATACTTTAGAACAATCTACAAAAGTGGGTCAGCGTTGTTGTGCCACCGATTACACAAATAGGTTTAAAAAGCACTTGGAGCTACGTTTGTACCGTCTACCTAAAGCCAAAGACAAAACAACAGATGGATCACTACAATTCGTAGAAATGACTGGTCTCCAGGAAACAAAACCTGGATTTGTGGTTGGTAGTTAATGTCAGGTACCGTTAAGTACCTCCGCCAAGGAGGTAATGTTACATTGTGGATTTTCCCGCCGTTTAAATCAGGTTCATATAAATGTTCGTAGACCGTTTGTTTGGTAGCTTGTATGGATCCATGTCCAGTCCTTAATTTCATGTTTTATTCCACACTTTTCCCAGTCTCACTGTAGTTACTGCTGTACTCTGGTTTGTTGAACTGGTTTGTTTTTGCCACTCAGTCTGACTTAGAGGGGCATGGCCTGGGGGGGGAAGTTACGTATGTTCACACCCTCTATATACCTGTTGTTAAAGCAGCTTAAGCCAGAATATGGGTCTGCATGGGACTTTCTATCTACTGCCAATATCTTCAACTGTTTTCAAGTTATACCATGTGAAATTAGTCCCATTATAAACCAATGGGGATTTTTAAAATTTCAGAAATTCATCAAATTCATCAAAAATCAATATTTCCCAATTCTTTGAACAAGCGTGCACTAATGATGATCCACAACAAATATCATGTCATTTTGATAGATGGTTTCAGATACGACGCATCTTGAAAAATTATTTACAGATGGACAAACCATGGACGGGTGGATGGACAGAAGACAACTGACACTAATATAATTCATATATAAATAAAAGAAAAATGTCCAATCTGTGACAAAAACCTGAAGTTTGCCAGGACTGCGAGGCAAGGCAGTAAAGCAGGAGTTCAAACATGATGATCCTTTCCAGGTGCATGAACAGGTCGGATCATTCGAGGGCGGTCCTCTATTGACTCATATAAATTTGTCAAAAAGTTCAGTAGAAACATTGAATAGTTGCGTCTGCTCGTCTCTCAGCGTCTCCCCCGTCCCCTCCTCCTATCGTCTCCATTTCTCCCTCGGTCTTTCACTCTCCTCCTATCTGTGTCTCTTTTCAATTCTCCTCTGCTCTAATTTTCCCGTCTCATCCCAGTCAGTGTGATTGTAGTGTCTCATCACAGTTTTGGCAGCCATTTCTTTTCATTTTCTTTCCTCATCTCCTGTCTTATTTTTGGCCTCCTATCCCCTCCCCATTCCCATTTCTAAACCCCAAACCCAACCACCACCGCCATTATTTTTTTTCCCCCTCTTTTCTCCTCCGTTGCACTCTTTTGCTGCAATCTTTTGACTCGTCATTTAGAACGTCTTGTTTCTTTCTTTCAATGTTCTGAGGTAATGGTGGAATATAGCAGACCTGCCGTTGAAAAGAAAGAGGGAACAAATTGTTCCCTTTGCAGCGAGCGGGGACGGTTGTGATCAAGGGTGTGATCTGCAAGCGCACACGTCTGCCACGCACACGTACACACACACATACACGCGCAAACACACGCACAAAGCGATGATGATGAGGCCATTTCCTCCCTCATCTCCAGATCCTCATCTAACCGCTAATGAAAAACACGACAATTACCCACAACTCTTTGCACCTCAGCCTTCAGCGGTAGTAATCTTGGCGCTGTTATGAAGTCAGCTTGTCGTTTTGCTTCCACTGTCCCTTCCTCTTTCCATCAGTCCACCCTTTTTTTTTTTTTTTTTCCTGGGCATTGTCAGTGTTCAGTGACAATGATGACTGCTGGATGGTTCTAAGAATGTGATTGGAACTGGAGATATGATATAGCATTAGTTACATGGGCCGGTGGGGGACTGACGAAGGCTATGCTGAGGGTAATGAACAGTGGATTAAGGGTGAGTAATGAAGCCCATAGGATTAGGAGCCACGGGACCAACACGAAGCTTTCATTTTGTTACTGAGATCCCTGTATGTGTGCTCTGATTCTGTAAACCTTCCACTGTTCAGATTCAATTAGGTTTTATTAATGAACAATAAAAAAAAAACAAAAAAAACCCACGATTCTCAAATTACAGATATTTTAAGTGAAAATTAAGTGACCTCGATGTAGATCAGTGTACGCTACGTTGAAGCAGATGTGGAATGAGAGATTCGGAATTTTAATGAATCGTGTCCGGTGCTTCCAAGCTGATTACATGTATGCATATTTGATGAGTGGATTCCGTAGCCGTGCGGTCTGTATGACAGTGCATCATCTCGTGACACTTTTCTACCTTTCTGCACCAGGTGACAGCTAGGTGTCAGTTATGATGGCACTTTAATTAATTTTGTTTGTCCTGTTCACTGATAGTCATGGACCACTGGGTATCCATGTTTCTGCAGTTGGGACTGATGCAGAGCAGTGTGTGTGTGTGTGTGTGTGTGTGTGTGTGACAGAACAGACAGGTTGGTTCTGGCTTGTTCTTTAGTTTCAGTTGTTCAGTGTCTGCATTTGTTATTACGGAGATATCTGCAGGCGCTGAGTGGATACTTGGATAAAGTCCAGGGCTCAACAATAAGGATTGCTGGATGGCTTGAGGAAACTGACAGGTTATGTCACATCAGTTATGTCAAATCTAGAAACTCGTAATTCTTTATTACCATTTGCCTGACTAAGCAAGTGGTAAAAAAAAAAAAAAAAAAAAAGAAGAAGAAAGAAACGCATTAATTTTTATGGACCTGAAGATGAAATTAGCTAAGGAATGGGCTATCATACGTCCGTCTCATCTGCTGAGTTTCACATGCACGGTACCACCGGTGAGAAAATGGAGGAGGCTTAAGGCGCTTATAAGCTGAAGCACCGGTGTTTCTAATTTCCTGCAAAAAAGTTTACCTTGGTGGCATTAGAAACACACCAGTGGGCTGAAGACTACAGATCATTAGTGGGCCTCAGGGTCTAATGCAGAGGTCTAAAACGTGCAGTTCGGGGGACAAATCCGGCCCACCAAAGGGTCCAGTCTGGCCCCTGAGATGAATCTGTAAAATGCAAAAATTACACATTTTATTTTATTTCAGGTTCCACATAGAGACCAATTTAATATCAAGTGGGTCTGATCAGTAAAATATAAAAATATATCAGAATAACCTACAAATACTCATTTTTTCTATTTGTAAATATAAATATTTCCATACACTAAAACAAACGATTTCACAAAAACGCAAACTGAACAAATATGAACGTTTGAAATGTCTAAAGTGTTTAAGTGTAAAATATTCTGCCTGTTATTAAATGTTTTGTGTATTTGTAGATCTGTAAGTTATAATTTACATGTGCAAATGATAAACTGAGACATAATATTGTTAAAACTGCCCTTCGATTAAAGGATAGTTGGTTGATGTAAACATTTTTTTTTTTTTTCTTGCTGTAAAACATAAAAGAGTTTGGAGTTTATATTATTTATATATTATTATATTATTATTTTACTGGTCTGGCCCATGTGGAAGTGAATTAAAATGACAAAAATAAAACTTGTGGGTAATGTCAGAGGCTTGGTCTGAAACTCACATTAGAATTAAAATCAGAATTCACATAAGTACAAATTGTCAAACTGAAACGCATTATTTATTTCACACTATTAGATAGTTGATTGTTTTATAAAACCAAAATGAGTCTTATGTTTGTATGTATGTATGCATCTATGACCAGACTACATGAGGTTAGTTCAGTTTATACAGGGGGGGAAAAAGCAAAACAACTGTAGGTGAAAAAGCAAATAAATAAATAAAAAATAATTTCACATTGGAATCATACTGCACTGTAATAGTCTGTACACTGTATTAAACTATGTGAACATTTAAAATCAGTTCAGCCCATGAGTCTGTGTCATCAGTGACAATTCACCACCTGCTGTTCCATTCAAACTGGCCATTTTGTCGATGTGAACATGGCAATTTTGATTTCACTTCCATCACATTTTCAACTTAAGAGTTCCAAACCTGAGGAACAGGGAGTCTTTATCATTTTATGACAAAATATTACAGCTTAATGGGTGAGGCAGCTGCGAGTACGGTGATTTTATCTGTCAAGTCTGTCACCTACCAGAACCATTCACAGCCAAAGCCTGTCATTTCAATACTCGGGGACTCAGAGGCTACACGTGTCTTATATGCACACCTGGTTCACGCTTTAGAATATATGAGGAACAGGGCTTGGGTTCACAGCACCAACACAGATCTAATACATTCTGTATTTACTGTATACTCTCTATATATTATGTATACACATTCAGTTTGTTATTTTAGTTTTGTGTGTGGATCTTGTCAAATAAATAAACAAACATCAAGATTGTGGTAGTGAAAATGGACGTTTTATGTATATTTTAGCAACTGTTTATCACACAGTTATCTCGATTGCAGGGCTAACTTGTGTTTTCTCCTAAAAGCATAGAAAAAGAAAAAAAATCAGTAGATGATACGATATGACTGTTGTATGTATGTATTTAAAACCGCTAAATATACGATCTCATGTACGATGACGTCAAAAGCTGTTTTGGGAATTTCACATTGTCATATATATCAATAATTACTCAGAATGTATTTGTTATCTGTTCTCAACTATTATTGTGTGTTTTGGAGCGTTATAAAATGGTCATTAACTACATGTATGAATAAGGAAGTACTTCCAACACAAATGGTCCTTATATTTAATTAAATCTGTGTGTTTAGCTATATTTATAAGTGTAAAAAAAAAAAAAAAAAAAAAAAAAAAAGCTTACCACAAATGGTGTAAACCTGCCTTCCAGATGCCCCCAGCACTGGAGTGTGTTTCGTCCTTCAGAAGGCGGTCAGACAGCTCGTGAAAAGGGAACGCAGGGAAGTGGAGCCGCATGCTTTAGCGCCACTTTGATTATTCATAGAAAATGCAGACTAGGGACTTTGGGAGTAAAAAGTGGGTGGGTAAAGAAACAGGGAAATAAGAATGTGGGGTGTGGGGGCATTGGTGTAAATAAATAAACAAACAAATAAATAAATAAATAATAAGCAATCAAGGCACCCCTCGCTGCACACACTGCAAGGAACCAATCGGCACCCTGGCTGAACGCCCTGGAAATTGTGTGTAATGAGTAGGAAAAGATTAGAGGGAGCTCTTGCTAGGCCGTAAATTGACATTAGTAAAAGAAAACTCTTTTACTAGGCGGGCCCGGCAGTTTCATTTAGAAAACCGGAGAAGGAGGGGGGGGTTGGTGGTTGGCATGAACGCTGAGATGGAGAACGGACTGTGTGTAAGATTGGAGATGAAGTGAAGCCTTGGTGTTGTGTGTAGAATAGTGATTTTTTTCCCCCCTCTTCTCGCTCTCTTTGCCTCCCTCTCTCTCTCTCTCTGTCTCTTTTTATATTTCGCAAGTATTGTTATTTTTATCAGAATTACATGGTGGGAAAAAAAAAAAAGTGAAATGTAAAATGTAGTGTTTTGTTGAGTTGGTGTCGTACAGTCGTTCTGGAACAACTCACACCTGATAATTAGTGATCCATATGACGGACACTAAGCACAACGACTGTCAGTCCAAAAGTCCTTTTTGCCACAAGATGAATCAAACCTTATTTTGTCTAATTTCTGATTATTGATTCATTGATTCTGAACCCCTGTTGAACCCAGTCTGATCACAGACAGGGCACTTGAGACAAAAAGAAACATAGCAAATGTTGCAGATTTTTGACCCTCAAACTACAAAAGACCAAAAATGTTAATTATTTACAACCGCAGAAGTGTACAAAACAGACACTTTATCACACGGTCGACTGTTGTCAGGAGTGATAATAGGTGTAAGGTGCTGTTCAGACAACCCATTCACCAGACTGAGACAACTCTGCAGATACAGCAAGGTTTCTGACATTTGCATGAAAGAGTCCAAGATCAACTTTCCTCATAGACGATGCTACATTTCCTGCATATGTAGGACTAATGCTCCATAAAATACTTTGAAGATGAATTTCACCTTTTTTTTCTGTTGTTGTTTCAATGAAAGGATGAAAATGTCTCATCTAATTTAACTCTATGTCCACAGAATATGCGAAAATATGCTAAATTAATGGCGACACAGTGGTGCAGTAGAAAGCACCGTCACCTCACAGCACGAAGGTCCTGGGTTCGATTCATTCTGTGCGGAGTTTGCATGTTCTCCTCGTGTTTGCATGGGTTCTCTCCAGGTCCTCTGGCTTCCTCTCACCATCCAAACACATGCACTGATAGGTTAATCGGTTAAACTAAATTGCCCGTAGGTGTGAATGTGAGAGTAATTGGTTGTTCATCTCTATATGTCAGACCTGTGATGAACTGGTGCCATATCCAGGGTGTACCCCGCCTTCGCACGTAGGTAGCTGGGATAGGCTTCAGCACCCCCGTGACCCTAGTGAGAATAAAGTGGTTCAGATGATGAATGAACGAATGTGAGATTAATATGAATGTAGATCCACTGCCATTATGTGAATGGTGGAGAAGTGTCTTTAGTGACACAGTTCATTATTAGAGTAAAGGAGCACTCTAATATACAGCATATACACAGAAGGACGACGCCTTGCACAACAGAAACCAGGTAAACTTTCCTCAGAAGGAATACATTTTTAACAAGTAAATGTCAGAGTTTTGATGTATCAAGATAAACAGAGGCTGGGTCTAGTTCTTGTACCATTTAAGTCCAAGTTCAGAGACCTCGCTAAGAACTCCAAAACTTCTACTGAAGGTGTTGCATGGAATCTTCATCATTCTATTTCATTTGCAAAAGCAAATTAATCCAGGTATTTAATTTAGTTTTGCACATTTGTTGCTTCTTCATGAGCTTCTGTTTCATGTAAGAGGAACATGCATAATTAAATGAAAGGTCCATAATGTACTGTAAAAACAACAACTTTCCATAGTTGCAAAGACTTTCTTCAACATTTAGGAGTTCAACCAGCGTCGGATGAGCAGCGAAAACCTATGGATTCATTACTTACACTTGATGTCCTTGTGTTTAAATGTCACTAAAATACCTGAGGCAAAAACCAGAATCTGTAGCGCAGCCACTGTTGTGAAAGTTGTGTTATAATAATAATAATAATAATAATAATAATAATTTAAAAAAACACTGCTTCAAACAGTTAATGCACAAGAACAAAGACAATTTCAATTTGTTAGATCTGAGTGTGTTTAAATAACTTGATGCGTCTTCCTGTTTTAATGTGCTTCCACAATTTTCCTCCTAATCATCACCAAGTCACTCAGACCTAACACACACACACACACACACACACACACACACACACACACACACACCTGCAAATACAGTGTGGATGCAACACATTTGTTTGTATGTGTGTTTATACTTTTGTTCTTCTCCCCGCCCCAACTGAGCAATTCTTGTAACTATGCAGTTGGAATAATAACAGCTTCACCAGCTAATGATGATAATGGTGCTGGCAATTACCACAGCACAAGAACAGACCAACTGAGGGGGTGTGGGGTGGGGGGTCTGGAGATCGTTGGATGACAAGAGATTGCATAATTTACTTTCTGTTTCCCCTCCTCTGTCTGTCCACAAACACTTGGTCATACCCATCCGCTCTGTTTTTGTCTTCCCCATCTTTCCACATTATACCCCCTCTATCTCCCCTCTACCACCCAATCTTCCTTCTTTCCTTCCTCCACCCCCCACCTTCCCCTCTCTCACCCTATAACCTCCCGCCTCCCCCACCGCCTTCTCTCTTTCTGGCTAATTTAAAATTTGTCAGACGCTTGCGTCTTCTGGATGGCTAGCCTTTGATATTTTGCGAGCTCCATTTGGCACAAACAAGCCTGTGGCCCCGGTGCATCCTGCTGACTGCTGCACTAGTAGCAGGCCCCCGCCATTTATCTTAGCCCTGGCCACCCAATGCTTACTCATTACAGGAGCCTCGGTAACAGCTTAACCCCCACCTCTCTGCCGACTGTGCACATGCAAACACACTTACAAACAGTGAAATGCGTGTGTGTGTGTGTGTGTGCATAAACAAATGCATATCAGCAAACAGATTCATACCCCATGGACACACGAGTAGGTGCATACAAACACAGGGACACATGCTTGCAAATTCAGACTCACACTGGGATATTTGCTCATTTTCTTAGAACCCCCCCCCCCACACACACACACACACACACACATATACACCTTCCCCTCCCCCACAGAGGTAAATGCCGACATTTCACCATACACTATATGTGGACATCTCTGTGTGTTTTATAGTCGAGGTAAAAAGGGCCCCGCCCCACTGGCCCTCACTGCTCTTCATGTGTCTTTACAGTATCTTTTACAGACCGCATTTAGGGCTTTTCTGTCTCCATTGCATTTACATATGTGTGCTGATGAGTCACTCAGAGGCCCATGGAAGAAAAGTGTCATTCAGTGCACAGGCAGAGATCAATCCTGCTCTGATTAGGCGTTTGCTTTTCTTTTGCACACAGCTCATATTGAACATGAATTCTCTTCAATCCGGATGCAAATATTATTTTTCAACATGAGTACAGAGCTTAGGGTGCCTCTGATTTTCTCAGTTCCCTGCTTCTCTATCTGACAGCAAACTAACCTGAACGCCTTAGCCCTTCATAGCTACTACTATTGCCAGTGTAGTAAATCAGTATTCAAATGTCTTATTTTGTCCAATTATTTATGTATTACAACAAAAATACCAAATACCTTGTGAGATAAGTATAGTAATCCAGCAGTATTCATTACACACATTAACATGAGTTATTCTTAGACATGGACTCTTAATCTCAGTGGTAGATATGAAGGAGTAGATGTGAAGCAACTGTAAAAATAAATAAATAAATACAAATAATAATAAAAAAAGAGAAATTACATGCATTTCCATAAACTGGTTTGGAGCCAAGAAAGTAGGCTGCATCATGTAATCAGAAGGTGGCAGTGTAGGCTGTGTTACACATGCTTGTAATTAACCAACCAGAAGTAAAGCATTTAATGAAGAATAATCTGGTCTCGTCATCCGTCCACCTGGACGAACTGTTGTCACAGACACTTTTACAGAATATGTGGCATGATGCAGCAAACAGCTGATCAATCACATAAGGTAAATGGTCACTACATCAGTGTTTATTTAAAAAAGGTGTGGTTCTACAGACCAAAAAAACAAAAAACGGGTCACCCTAAAATACTCAAAGGTGTGGGGGTAACATAATATATATAATACTCATTGAGTATCATGAGTCACTGATAATTTTACAGTTGCTAGGCAGTTAATAGTGATATTTACAGTATGTCTGCATTAAATGTATCAAGTTAGTCCACTTCAGCCCACAATATGAAAGCCGACTTAAAACAAGCTCACACTTTTCAATTGCTGATAAATGTAGATGTCTGTTTGAATATTTACAATCCTGAGTGTACGTTATAGTGTCTAAATTAATGTAGGATTAGCAACATAGAATATTATATACACTCTGCAGGAAGCTCTTTTCTTTTCACTAAAGCACTTCCATCTTAAAATACCACATGAACACAAAGCTTCCGCTAGCACGTCAGCTAACGTGTAGCACAGCCTGCACCAAACATGTTAAAAGTTCATATATATTCCCTTCTTTTTTGAGTCCGTTTGCTCATGCAAAATTAAACATCAGTAATATAGATTAAAAATGAATATTTAATTGTGATTAATCTACATTAATCCATAGCAACCCTGTGATTAATCTGATTCAAACTTGAATTGTTTGAAAACACTACTTAACAGGTAACTCACACGCTAAATAACTGCAACATCTTTGACAGGCCTGGGGGAGGGTTTCCAATCCAATTCTCTGCTCCAGGTGAGAGTTATGCATGTACTAAAGTAAAAAAAAAATATGTATGTATAATCATGAAAATACACTTAAAGTATTAAAAATAAAGTAATACTCAAAGCAGAGAGAGCAGTCCTCTTTGAGTCCCAGAGGTCATTAGTATATTATTACTCATACAATTAATGCAAAGACAAGACTAGCAGTAAATTTTGAATTGGTTTATATAAAGACTAAGGATTTTCCCTTCCAACAGGGAAAATGTCCTATAATAAACCTGGAGTATAACCCCTGGAGGATGGTCATCTGCCTTGACTGGTGTTAAAGAGTGAGGGTTAAGGGAAGAGGAAGAGAGAGAGAAAGAAAGAAAGAAAGAAATAGAGAGAGAGAGAGGTGGGGGGATGAAATAGAGGGAGACACATGGATGCTGTTCCTGGAATAACTACTAATAACTAGTACAACTACCCATAACTGCTAAGACTACTGCTTCAAATACTAAAAGTGGAAATGCAACTGCAGCTGTTTGTACTTACAACAACCTCTACCTTCCAGTAAACAATGATAAAGACTATGATAAATTAATAGTAATTAAGGAAAAATATAATTTCAACTCTTCATATGTATTATCCATAGTTCTTAGTTTGTTACAAAATCAACCAAATGTATTTAGTGCCATAAAAAGGCCAATATTTGCCACTAGATATCTCCATTTTCTCCTCTGTCTTAAGGGTGTTGTGGGGTTTTTTTTTGTTATTACTAATGCTGACTGTGAAAACATGTTGCCTTCTCACCTGTATGTGTTGTTTCAGCTACTTACAAGGACACTTCTGCTCTATTTGCACTTTCATCAACATCCACTATATGCCTCAGGAGCTTTAAATGACTGAATCCTGGTCTTTGCGGTTTACTAGTACATACATGATGCAACATTTTTTTATTTCTTTTTTTTTATGGTCTGGACCACATGTTTGTTTTTAACTAAAAATAGTACTTCATTATTGTTAGCTCATACATCAGTTAGATAAATAGCTGTTCTATGACTGTTAATCACATCTGCTCTATTCATTTGAAATGAGATTAAATAAATGTTCTAATCATTTTCTCTGTTAACAGCAAAACCTTGAACTGAAAAGAAGCAAAACAAAAAAAGAACAATTGTAATGGAATTCAGTTTCCTAAAATAATAAGTAATACAGGTGCATGGTTCAATGCAATGAGCATTTATATAATTAACATATGGTTTTTATGTGCACATGTATATACGTATAGTGCCAATTTAATTTACTGCTGCTTCCTCTAATGCCTTTAATTTTTGATGTAAAATCTGGAATAACAAATAAAGTCCGTCCATATTTATGCCTACACCGATGTCTATACCTACTTATACGCCTATATCTACGTCTATGTCTACACGTATGTTTATATCTACAGTATGTCTATGCCAATGTCTATGTCTACATCTATGTATATATATATATATCTATGTTTATGCCTATGCAGATTTGGACTCTGAATTGCAGTTGTTATGATGAAGATGTAGTAGTAGCTGTCGAGGATAAATGTAATAAATTCAGGCTCTAACACTGTAGATTAAATATTACTTTTGTTTGTGTTTGTTGTTAAACCGATGTAATTGTATCTAAATGAACAAGACAATATAGAATATCTAATTATGTTATGTTGTAAGTAGTAACTGACCAATGGACCAAATCTCATCTGAAAATATATGTGCATTAAAAGGTAGGTATGGGTACATTACACATACAAAAATAAACCTAGTGCATGTTTCCCTTTCTGTATATATTTATAATACAGGTAACTTAACTAACAGACATGAAAGGTATTTTCTATTCAGTGTTAGGATTTCTTTCTTTTTTTTTTTTTTTTGCTTCAGAATATCTTAATTTTAAACTACAAACAATGAATGTCTTCGGGCTAAACATTAACAAGATCTCATTCAGCAGATTTGATTATGGTCAAAGTGAGTTCTAGTTTATGGTCGGACATTTCATCCATGACAACAGAAAAACAACAAACTGATGGATAAACAGAATGCAGAACAAGATCTCAAGATACTCAATATTTCATGAGGGACAAACCCAAGATGTGAGGCTACCGATGACAATGTTGTACGAAAAAGCAGTGATGAGGATGGGTTTGACCGTCCCTGCATACTTTAGATAGATAGATAGACTTTATTTATCCCACCTGACGTTTGAGACTTTGGAGGTACGGTTAGCAGTGTCTCGTATTTTTGATGTTTTCTTTGTACGATAGACCTCAACGTATACCGAGTTTCACTCTTCTCTCACTGTCATTTGCATAGTTGAAGCTGTGCGGTTAATAATTGGATTAGGGCTCGTTCTATTTCATACCAGTCAGAAGTAATCTGCTCTAGTCTCTCCTGAGTTATTAGGAGTTACAGTAGAGCATTGCAGAGGTGGCTTTTCCTCATGTCACCTCTTTCCTCTGACTTCTTCTTGTCGATTTCGCCTCTACCCTCTGACCTTATAATCAGGAGCACCAAGTCTACAGTAAAAGCTTGAATTCTTTTTACTCTGACAGGGACATAACTGGGACAATTTGGCCCGCACTCTTTTCCAGACTGCAGCATTCATCCTTCCGTGTTTACAGCAGAAATCCTGGCTAATTTGACCTAGACTTCGCCTTTCAATATCCATTCAAAGATACTCTTCTTGGAAGGATGGAGTGTCTATAAAAGTGATGCATGTCCCACTATAACACAAAACGAGCACGAGCTTCCTGCCCTGATGACATTCAGAAATGACTGCATAGACGCAGGTACACATGGAAAAAAAGTTTGCATGTGTGTGCAGCATGTACGCGCACACAGACACACACACACAAACACACACACTCACTCACACACAACTGTACCTCCCTCAGCCCCTCCCATCGAAGTGAAGCCTTTTAATTATCTGCTGATTACCTGTTAGATCACCTTAGCTAATGGAGAGCAGCTCCCCGGGGAGCCATCCAATCTAACTCTCATCACACACAATGGGCTCCTCTTCACTGGAGAGTAGACAATGTGTGTGTGTGTGTGTGTGTGTGTGTATGGGCAAGTGTGTGTGAGTGAGAAGAGTGAGAGGGAGAAGTGTGTCATGGATGTGTATGAAATAGAGAGACAGGCAGGCAGGAGAGGGAGACAGATGCTGAGATTAGTAGTGAAAATAGCCATCTATTTATTCTTTCATACACTAAATTACTATCACACCCTGTTCCACATACACGTTACTGTATTCTGATTTTTGCAGCAGACTTCCATTGTCGGAGTTGCAGTTTAGATCATCACACGCTATATAATGCCACAGCTTGCATCTCTGTAGCACAGGTCTTTGGCTGCTCATTTCATCTGTGTTTACTGCTTTGCACTTTTATTCTATAACTGTATATTGAAGTGCTGTACCCAAGTAAATGAAATAGTGCTGCATAATTGCACCAAAATTCATAAAAGGGAGCACTATAGCAAAAAGTCTCATAAGAACAGGGTAATAACAAAGACCAAAAAAAAAAAAAAAAAAGTTGCATGAAGGGAAACTGGTAGAATTAAAACTACAAAGAAACTTTTGGCCCCAGTGGGAACATGATGTGACCAGAACTGGACAAAACATTTAATGTGAACATGTACAAGTGCATGCTACAAAACAGATAGATATTAACTCAAAGACCTGGTGCTACATTTGTGGCAGTTCCCATCATTTGTTTCCGTATTTAACAGATCTTAAAAGATTTGTCACCACTTATTATAATATTATCTTCTTTATTTGGCATTTTTTCAGAAACAACCGGGTATTTTTCTACATTTATTTGACTGATGATGTAGATGTTCATAAAAGCTCAGATTAAAGTTAAGGGTTATTGTATGAAAGATGAAGAAAACTGAAGAAAGAGTTATTCTTTCAGCAAAATCTGTCATTAACTGAACATAAACCCAGTGTGTCCATCCACCGTCATTGATGCAACTCCATGGGTTTTACTGTTGACTCAATGTTGGAGAAGATGATGGTGTTTCCATGGTAACTACAGAGCCCCTGAACCTTCAAATGGGTCATATCTTATGACAAACTGTATTTTATGCAAATTATTTACATGTATTAGTATTAACCAGTTTAGATCAGTAGAAAGTTTAGGTTGATGCTGTATATTTGGGTCTTTATGGGTTAAATTAAGGTCTGACTAAGGCCAACCACAGAACAGACTGACCATCGTGATATCTGAGGAGACACAACCTATTTCACAATTGTTTTCCTGTAATGCTGAAGACATCAGACCTATAAAAGAAGTCAGACATTGCGGTGGATGATCTACTTCAGATCATTATGTCTAATACCACAATATGAAAACACTCCACTACAAAATTTAATTAGTGTAATCCCTTTGCCTCAACATGGAACCACAGTTTGGTAAATGTGTCTGTGTAAGTTCTGTGGGTTAGAATGGGCAGTCACTAAGTATCTGACATTGTGATGACCACTACATGTTCAAAACCTCATTTCAAACACACAATAATGCAGTGGATCACAAACTAGGAGGGATGAGGGCAGTTTGTCAGTTGTTTGACAGATGTAGCTTAAACAGTTTCTCTCATGTGCACTGTAAACAAACACCAATGCTACTATTGGATGATGATGAAATTCACTAGCATCATATCTACTGCAGATCAAAATGTACGTTCTGAAATGTGATCAGTATCTTTAAAATGTATGTACTCTTTTAACCCTTACAGACCTAAACAAACACTGGCTACCAAAGCCGTTTACTGATCTAACATGTTTAATAACTTTTAACCCATTAAACCTGTCAAGATATTGAAATAATTCAGGTAATAATTCAGTTTATCGTCTTTTCATGATGATCAGATATAACCCCATTTGGATGATCAGAGGCTACGTAGTTACCATGGAAACACTGTCATCTTCTACAACATTGATTCCCGAGTAAAAACCCAAGAAGTTGGATCAATAACAGTGGATGGGCACACATTTTTATTTTTTATATTATAATAAGTCAACTTTAATCTGAGCTTTAATAAACATCTAAATTATCAGTAAATTAAATATAGGAAAAATATCTGATTATCACTTAAAACACAAAACAAAGAGGATATTATTACAATAAATGTTGATAAATTCCTTAAGAAAGATAGAGAAAAATTAATTTGGGAACTGCCACCAAAATGAAACTGGGTCTTTATGGGTGAAACAAAGCCTAAAATACTGTTTATGTGTTTGACTAACATTTGACACTGCAGAGGTAGAAAAAAAAAAATGTATTGAACAAATAATAACTGAAAACAATGAAATTATTTCCCCCTTTTCAACCAACATGTCAAAAAGGTTTTTCGTGCGTTGGCTGTTTCCTGCTCGATGTCCTCCGTCAGTGTTTAAACGTGTAGACAGAAGCTGTTCTAGGCTGATACGGTGCAGTCTGACCCTGGCACCAGCACCACTTTTTACCATCCCAATCATACTTACGGTAAAGTGCCTCCTTACCATGCAAACAAAACACCAAAAAACAAAACAAAAAGACAAGAGGGGTTCAACACAAAACCTAATGAGGATGTAACCATAAAGCCACAATTCCCTGACATCCTAATCCAGACCTCGAGCCAAGTGAGTCAAATTGAAGCTGTGTGGAAAAAAAAAGTCCAGTGCCTGGCACCGGGGGCTATAGGTTACAGTGTATCGCCCCCGGCCGGGGACACACTGAAAGCCTTCTTTCCGCCATATTCCCTCATCAGGGATAGCCTGGCCTGCCTTCAGAGTAATGGCGCTACAAACACAGCAGCATGCCGAGATGAGAGAGAAGGTTTCCCAAAGACGCCTGACTGCAGCATCAAACAGAAGAGACACACGGGACAGGAGATAGAGGAGGAGAGAGAGAGGGAGGGAGGGAGAGAGAGAAGCCCTGGAGTGGTGCCAAGTTCCCAAGGTAGTGTACAAGTATCTTTAGAAGCCGGGCGTCTTGTTAGCTAATACATTACACCAATCACGGCCAGCTATCTTAAGCTACAATTAATCTGTGCGCTGGCACAGGCTGATAGGACAGCAACATGCTGTTTCTTAATTAAAAGCAAACGGATTAAAAATGATTAATAACGGTATTAAATATTCTCATGGACTACAAGCGCGGGGAAATCGGGGGGCTTTCTTATGCGGGCTTAAAACGAAGAAGTCATTAACGGCGGGCCCAATCTCCCTAAGCCAGGGCTTTACTTTGTTTGGGATCACAAGTTGCTTACTTCATGAATATGCATTTTGCCCCTATCAAGTCGAGACCAAAAGGCAATATCGTGGTGTGGCTGTGGTGTGGTATTTTTCCCCTCAGTGGCTGTGAAACTTTGACTTTTTGATTTGTGACATTTCATGGTCTGCCTTTGAGGCTGATGCCTCTGTGTTAACCGCTTCCTGTCCACAGATTGGCTGACGACAAACATCTGCAGTTTGTGTCTATCTAGGTCTGGTTTTTGATGACACATATTTGATGGTGTTGAAAGTGTTTTTGTACATACACATTCCTCACACCCCACAGGAACACACCATTAGGACAAATTCATCCTTTTTTTTTTTTTTTTTTTTTTTGGATGGCAGCCGTACAGTACTTGGAACCCCTAACCCCAATCAAAGCTCAGATATCGGATGATTTTACTAGACTGGGGATTACAATTAATGATGACTATTTAATATGCAAAGTCTCTTCTTTTCACAACACTTGCACATGACAGCTGAAGTGGGCTATGTTTAAGGGCAGGAAATGTAGATGCAGAATTTGTCCAATAAACCGAAAAGATTAGGGTTAAAGATTGACTGTTTAATAGTGACAGAATGTAAAAGAAGAGTTTTTTTTGAAATGTTGGTGTAAGTTGGAAGTTAAACACCTGATTACATTTTCTACTATTTAAGTCACGTTTCTTTTCGTACATATTTATTTTTTCATTTATGGGTCTGGATTGTGTTTTAAATTTTGGCTGGACTGTGTTTTTAACCACATCCAAACAGTGCTTTTACTACCGAGACATCAATCATACAATAAATCTGTATATCTCAGACATTCTGGCAAAATCCTTTTTTTTTTTTTTGCACGAATAAGGGTGATTTAAGTCTGAGAGTGATACATGTCCTGTAGCGCTCTAATCAAAGTGACACCTGAGCATCATTTTATAATTTAGAACTGTGTGCTTTTGATTCAGGGAAGCCTTCTTTCCTCCAACAACAGCCTGTGAATAGCATCATTGTGAGCCTTTGACTACAATTGCTGCTTCTAAATTCAGCATTGCTGTAATCAGGCCCTCTGGTTCTGTGTAATTTAAATACTTATGGCTTGTGTCCAATGGCATCTGTGCCAAGCCCAAGTGTTAGTTGTAATTGACCATACAAGCCTTTTCTCCCCTTTTCTCTGCTAATTTCATAAGTGCTATTTTTAAAATGTCAATTATAAAGCAGATTAATGTATCTTAATGTGAGATTAGATGCATTTTAACGCGAATCACAGGGCAATCACATTGGTTTGATTACATTTCTGCCCCTATTATTGAATATAAAAGGCCTTTCTGCAGCAGTGTTACATAGCACGAGCAGAAAGGGCACACTGGTGGATTTTGAATGTTATTCAAGCAAACATGCTGCAATTGTTGATATGGTTCCTCTTTGATTGTGGTATTTTAGTTTTTTCTTTGCGGTGACATACACACCTACACACTGCCACATACCTTTGTAGCAACGCTGAATGAGAAACAAGGTGTTGATGTTGTCACTTCAGCGAGAGGTAGTCTTATTCTGCAAATAGAAAGAGGTAGCCAACATCCAGGACACTATTCGGCTTGGAAACCAATTACTTTAACGCCTCTCAGATGGATTTCATTTGCCTGTGCCGCTGCCAGCCTCTCTCTTTTTCTCTTCACCTGTCTCTTTAACATTTCAAACTACCGCATCTTTCATCTTTGTCTTCTTTTTATTCTTTTTTTAATCTCACCTTACTCATTTCAAGTTGTGTTTTTTTTCCCTTTCTTTCTTTTTTTTGGTCCCTTGTTTATTTCTAGTTTTGTGAATTTGTTTTTCCCCCCATCAAGATTTGGGGCCAAAAAAACCCCCAAAAAAACAGGGTGATTGCTATCAGCTTCATGCTGGTGTGTGAAAAGTGGAATAATAAACATTTTCAAATCATAAAGATAACGCATTGGCTGCTTATGATAAGAGGTCAGTACTTGTGGTGTTTACTAATGTAGCATTTCGTTGTGTGTCAGTTATGAGTATGTGCTTCTCATGTTTCTCCGTGTATTGCGTGTTCCGTGTCCATTGGTTCGGCTGGGCTGGGCTCCTCCCTCTAAATCGCTGGTTTGATGGCATTTTGATGTGATCACATGACTGAAGAGCTGTGGCTGCACCGCTGCCGTTCAACAGCCACATACGAGACGAAGAATTTTATTCTGAAATTCACCATCACTCATACTGTGATCTTTAAACCCTGTATGTCACAGCAGAAACCTTATCAAAACTCTCAATCTCAGTGTAATTATATGTATTTTAATTATTAGAGATGAGTAGCTTCCTAAACGTCAAACCAGTTTTAGTTGAAATAAAATAGTTTGAGGTGAAATCATTATTCTACTCATCATTTCTATGGTTCATATTGTTCACTCTAGTACTGTATTAGATAAGACCTTTTATATTTACTGATTTATTTCCTTATTTATTAGGACAAAAGGCTATTACCTCTACTTTTAAAACATTTTTTGCACCTTTTTTATATCTACTCTTTTAACTCTGATCTTGTTTTGTTTTGTATGTATGTCAACTACTCATGTTGTTTATGTGATATATGTTGTTTTTTACTACTGCCACACACGAATTTCCCCACTGTGGGATAATAAAGGGCACACTTACTTACTTACTTAAAAATTATATCACTAATAAATAAAAAAAAAAACAAATGTACCTTTTCAGTAAAAATATTATTTCGCGACATGCTGGCCCAACGATATGATGGTGATTTTAAAAATTAAATAAATAAAATAATAATAATAATATATATATATTTTTTTTTTATTAAAGTTCAAAAGATAAACCAACTTATTCAATGTTTTCATGTCCGCACATGGTTTTCGATGCATCTGGAGTCATTTATTAAATTTCTGATTTCATTCTACCTTTGAATACAAAATAGACCATCATGAACAAATGTTTAAATTAGAATACACCATCTGCTTCTGAAGAAATCTGGTTGCTTCTATAAATGTTAGTCTTGCTTGAAAATGAGTTGCCTCTTGGTATTTGGCAGATAGGCACGAAAAACCTAAAAATTATTTTAAATTGGTGAGAAAAAGGAAGCTGAACACATTTTGATTCATGAAACTTCCTCTGTTTAACAGCTTAAGTTTTTTTTTTTACACTTAACAGGTGATTTGTGTGTGTGTGTGTGTGTGTGTGTGTGTGCAGTTACTTCACTGTTTATTGTAACTGTTTACATCTTTCACACAGAACATGAGCAACAAAAAAAGACTGCATTTTAGTTTTTAAGAACAAGGTCGCATTCATGTAGAATAAAGGCATCCACCAATAAGGTTGTGTGTAACATGTGACATGTGACAACCATAATAAACCAGTTCACATGATTATCACAATCTGGTGCGTGAAAAAGGACGCAAAAACGACAAAACACAAAACAAAATGCCGAACTGAAACACAAAGCTTCACCAAACAACAGGTGTTTCCCAGAATGTCACATGGATCAAACATTTGCTTGGTTTGTGTGTTTTTACATGGACGCTGAACATAAACCCACGGGAACAGACAACACTAGATTAGAGGGATGGAGGCACATGGGCTGCGGATCAGAGCCCCAGGTTGTTGAATCCAGTATTACTTCTGTCGAACGGACTGGTGTGAATATACTCCAATCTTCCATTGAGTGAATGTTGCTACTTTTGCAAATTTGCATCACTGCCAATATGAATAGTTTGGATAAAAAAAAACACTTGAAGAAGAGTATTTCACACTTCCCTGTCATATATTCATCGTATGTGCGTGTATGTGCGTGCATGTGCGTGTATGTGTGTGTATGTGTGTGTCGAGGCCCCACCAGTGGCGATGTCTGGCTGTTAGATGGCGATGTGGATGGATTGTAGAGGCTGAGCTAAACACCTTAGAAACTAAACAGAAAGAGACATGGAGCTTAATTGATGATCAAACACGCACCAGGTGTAAATGGCTGTTTTTGCTTCGTCTGTGTGTGTGTGTGTGAATGAGTTTCTCTACATGCGCCTTTTGTACTTTCACTCTCAGTATAAGTGAGTGCCTGCCACGCATGACTGTGTGTGCATGTGTGTGTAAGTGTGTACTTGTAGTATTTCCATAGAGGCCGGACAAGAGATTTCAAAGACCAGGAGAGGTCCCATTCAGCCCCGAGTCTTTCATATTGACCTCGGGGTGACAGGAGAACAGAAAAACACATGCTCTGTACCATCAAGATGAAAGCAGCGATGCCGTACACACATATACACCCACAGTGAGCAATCACCGTCCACAATGAGCCCTCTAAACTGATGTGAAATTTAAATCCACCTTTGGCAAACACTTCTACACACACACACACACACACACACGGCTCCAGTATATTCTCTCAATATCACTTAATAAATGAAAATAACTGGAGAAGAGTACGCGAAATGAAAGAAGAAAAAAAATAAATAACACAACATCTTCAGATTTTGATTAACAGGCTTGTATACAGACCACGAAGCATCCTGCTGATTTTAATGTTAGCAGCACAACTGGCTGCTTGTTGGGGGCAGGTGTGGACATGTCCATCAAAATAATTGGTGATGTCTGTGAAATTAGCGGGAAGATATCACACTGTGAATTTTATGCACGTGTAAGATTACAGAGGAGTTTAAAACGCTGCTCTGCACAAAACTTCCCGGTTCCGACACACATTAGTGCCGAGCTGTAGTACCATTCTCAGACATGTGGGTGGTGATCCAGTCTCTGGGCAGAAAACCGCCACAAACGTCAACAAGTATTCACACTGACGATCATCTGGCTACAAAAGTGCCTTTTCACAACATGATAATAGTATTCTTTTTTTCCCCCCAGTCTACTGTATCATTAACCTGTGACCACTTCTTCCTATGATTGAACGACTTGTTTATTAGACGTTGACCTAAAACGGCGACAATTTTAATGGTTCCCCTTGAGAAAATAAGAGAAATAAGACAGCTGTACTTCTTTAAAAAAAAAAAAAAAAAGAATAAATCGATAAAAAAATAGAACACGGACTGAATGGGGCACATTCTGAGGTGTTTGACATTTACTGTAGATAAATATATTGTACACTGCAGTGACGTTCACAGCAGTGGATACCTTTGAAACAGCTGCTTCAACAAGGGCAATGAAATTCACATTTAAATCAAGCCAGACTAGTTTCTCCACACACGACAGTCGGCTTTACAAAAATGTAATTGTGAATAAAGAATAGAATAAAATAAAGAATTATGAGAATATTACATTAGGTGCCAGTGCTCGGATAATAAAAGACAAACGTTATCCTTTCATGTTCATCCCATTGAAATTTGTTGACTATTGATGAATAATATAAATGTCTACACTGATAAGAACCGTGTGTAAACGTACATAGAGTGGAGGATAAGTGATATGATACATATCCTGATACAAAGGTCACGATACGAATCGCGATATATGTGCATTCCGGTACATGGTATTCAACGCAATATGCATCCTGATATTTTAGGCCTATTTTTTTTTTTTTT
>JAPSES010000144.1:20700251-20715084 GCA_029822895.1 Maxillicosta whitleyi
GTGTTACTATTGACTAAGAAGGGTAGTGGGTGACACAGGCACTCAATAGCAGTTACATTTTCATATAAATAACAGTGCCACACACACACACACACACACACACACACACACACCTGGATCTGTTTTTTTTTTTTTTTTACTCTCCAGGGTGACACTGACTGGACCGAATTAAACCAAAGACAACATAATAGAAGGGCAGTCCATGTGGTATTTAAAAACAACAACTCAGCAAATAGAAAAAGTAATAAATTTACAAGAAATTTCAATAGTGTCAACACTTCTTGATATATCTAATCTACCTTTGAAGAAACCTACGTTAATGAACTTGCCTGTTATACAGCAGGGGTGTCAAACACGCAAAATCTGCCCACCTAAGGGTCCGATCTGGCCCATGGGATGAATTTATGACGTGTAAAAATTTGTGTGATTAACAGTCGAGTGTGTCCAAATAATTTTAGTTCTGGACTCACATTCAGACCAGAACGGACAAATTAAATAATAAATAATAAAAGTAAAACTGCATGATGAAAATGTCTACAATTCCCAAAAATAAGAATAATCTAAACAAACATGAACAACCTGAAATAAAAAAAAGTGGCATTTTAACAATATTCTGCTGCTACTAAACAGTTTGTGCCTTTTTAGATCCACCGTGATCTAATGGTTATAAAGTACACGTGTAAATGAGAAGCTGAGGCATAATATTGGTAAAACTGTCCGTTTATTTATTTATTTTTTTTTGCACTAAATGAGAGAGAACATTTTTGTTTTTATTTATATGGCATTATGCTACTATTTCACTTGAGATAATTTGCTTCCTGTATAAGCAAGCTGTAAAAATCATGGATAAAAAAAACCAAAAAACAGTCATGTTTAACTATTACCATATTCTCAAAAAACACAACTTGCTGATCTTGGAAAGCTTTAGTTTTCTGCGTTTCCTCACGTTAATTTTCAAAATATACAAACTCTTAACACCGGAACCACTCAGTCAGTTTGTTGAGAGAAAAAAGAAACAGAGTCATCAGAAGCTTCTCAAACCTAAAGAGCAAAATCCTGACTTCCGGACAGTCATCCTTCTCCTGTAACAGCATAAAACTGTGGAACTCACTGCCATCAGAACTAAAATTCACCTCAGAGATAAAGACGTTCACCACCAGAACCAAAAGCTGGTTAAAGACTGTTGTCATTTGTAAATATTGTGTAACCTAACTGTGTTTTGTTCTATCATGTACCATTGATTGGATGATAATAAAGCAGAGTCTGAGTCTTTTTCAGATTGTGAAGGGTGATTCATTATTCAATTAGTAGGAGCATATTTGTCCTGAAATTGTGTGTGTGTGTGTGTGTGTGTGTGTGTGTGTGTGTGTGTGTATTAAGAGTTCTATTTGTTGTTTCTGCACCTGTACAGACAGCACAGATACATCCAACCCCTACTGTAAATACTTTTTTTGCCTGTTTTTTGTCTGATATCAAAACTCTTATTGACCTTTGGTTCTTCCGGGGAAACAGCAGCTAAACAGGCCCAGTTTGGATCACTGTATATAAGATAATAATAATAATGCGGGCAATGATTATGGAGGTGTGGGAAAATTGGCAAAGTCTTAAAAGTACATAAATAATTGTTAGAGTCGATGACAGTTCCAAGATGTGACATTTTTTTTTTGGATTCGCCTCAAAATTGAATGGGTTCATCCTTGGCCCGTGCTTTACCATTAAGTTTAATTAAAATCAGTGGCTGGATGCAGTGGTTTAAAACTGATATGGGTGAAGATCATGCTGGCGGAATTAATACATCAAGAACCACAAGCACATTTAGAAACATCTATTAAAAAAAACAAACAAAAAAAAAACTGTAGGTAAATAAAAAAGCATATCTGTGTACAGTACATAAGTGCGCCAACATGAACACATTATTATCTCCAGCGTACATCAGAGTATGCCCTCTGTGGCCTGGAAACCTTATCATTACTTCCCCGTGGCCACCGTAAACCTCCATAAATACAAAATCTGAAAGTGACTCAGGAACCGCTGCCAGTTCTGCTGTGTATCCATTAACATGTTGCTTGTCAACTAAGGGGTCACCATACCTGAGGGCAGCAAAAGCATTTAAGCCAGAGAGCAAAAAAATGCTGATTTCTA
Organism: Maxillicosta whitleyi; assembly: GCA_029822895.1. Taxonomy (NCBI): domain Eukaryota; kingdom Metazoa; phylum Chordata; class Actinopteri; order Perciformes; family Neosebastidae; genus Maxillicosta; species Maxillicosta whitleyi. Next base: position 20,702,394 of record JAPSES010000144.1, read on the forward strand.
ATATGCTAAGATATTATCATGCTTATAATCTTTGCTGTAAAGGCTTTTTTTTCCTTAAAAATAATTGATGCCTGCAGCCTCGAGGCTTCCTCTAATGATTAATTGAGTAGAATAGTCACAGCTGGCTGTTTTGTACCTGTGACACACTGAAGAGTTGAGAGTAGAGAACCCTTTTGTTTCAAAGGACTGTGGGACTTGTAGACAGCCACACTAAAAACAGATAATCCACATCCACTAGAAGTCTCCATTCTCCACGACAGAGGGATAATGCTCTGTACCTGCTGTTATATCTACTGCCATCTTCTCTCTCAGATGTGATCGATGCTGTGGCTCACGCTTGCCATTTAACAGATATACACCATTAACTGTACCATGGTATCCAAATCTAACCGGAGGTGCTTTCCAAAGGCCAGTAAGTAAATTGAAATGTCTTTCTAAAGCTTGATCTTTAGTGGCCTTTAAATAGAAGAGAAATATCACGGCACTAGAGAGGGGGAGATCAAGTAGAGGCAAGAGAAGGAGAAGGAGACGGAGGAGAAGACAGTAGGAGAAAGGGTCATTTTCAGTGTGGAGGAGACTGTAGTAAAAAACAAACGAAAACACCATAGTAGAAATAAGTGTCTAAAATCAGAAGGTATATACTTAGAGTGGACGAGTAATACAAGGCAAAAATACATTTGAAGAAAATCTACTTCAAAACCTCAAATACAGTATGATGTTGATCTCCACCATACAGATCTACTGCCATTATCACAACACATAAACAAAGACCACGATTATTGTCACACAAATCCACACAATGCAAATGGTTAGTAAATAACTTATATATATGGTGTTTAACAAATGTATTAAACTACCTGTCATGAAAACAAGAAAACATAAATAACTTCATACTTTATCAAAAACTTGTTTCAAAATTAACAATGTCAGATTTATTCATTAATAAAATGACCAATTGGAAAGATAAAATAGTCATTGTTCACAAATATTAACCTTAAATGTCCATATTTAGTGTGTCCACCTTCGGAGAAGATAATAGTTTACATTCTCGCTGCCATTGGTTTTATGTAGTTTTACACAGAAATGACAAAAAAAATAGTAATTTGCTGCTTCATTTCCCCTTGTATATTCAACTTGAAATTTTATGGATAGCAACAATACTTCTATTTCAGCATTAAAGAAATGGTTTTGATAGAAAAAAAGAGCTTACATATACTGGTGGATGAACCATTATAGAAACATAAGAAGATATTTTGGTAAAATAGAAATACTGTTAAATTATGGCAGCAGTGGAAAACACCTTATACTGGGTGGAAGTGAAATAATACATTCGTTAAATACTGCATTATATATATATATATATATATATATACATACACACGTTTTAAAAGGAGCTGACAAATCCTTCTGAACTTAAAGACATCTTCTCATTTTACGTCGATGTAACAGCCTGGTGTCCAAATGAACATAGAAAATGTTTTACGTGTTGCAGTCGATCCTCTTGTTGAAAATGTTTAAATATCCCAATCCAAAGTGCTTTCGATTCCAGAGGGATAATAACAGTCACAGAGATCACTGGGCAGTTTTTCTATATCCCTGGAAAATCACAGTGAGATATACTAAGCAAATTTGATCAGAAGTGTCAACAAATGTTTAGTTTGGTTAAAGTAAATAACCAAATTTGCTCAATAAACTTCTGCATTAGAAAATTTAGACCATGAACGAGCATTTTGACCAATCATTGACGTTTCCAGGTTGAATGACAGCTGTAATGACCAATCACTGCCTAAGCTTTGATAGCTGAGTCTATTTTCCATTATGGCGAGTAACAGCATCACAGTCAATATGTACATTCAGGTTATACTAAGGACAGAGAGGAGAGGAGAAGAGGACCAGGAGCAGGAGCAGGAGCAGGAGCGTACAGTTCATTCCTGTACACTGTTGTAGCCAAACCATTATTAAATGTTTCGATAAACTTCTAAATGTCTTTGCATCCCACTTAACTGAATGTAATCAGTGTCTGTGATGAAGTGACGCCGGGAAATCAAATGAAAATCTTTCCTCGTGGGCATCTTAGTGTTACCTTATACCAACAAGGACTTAAGTTTGCCCCTGACCTTTGATATCAATCACAGACCCAAGCGGGGCTTAGTTAGATTTAATTACAGGTAGTGTTTATATTATCCAGGTTCTTCTGCATCAGACATGGTTAAAGAAACACATGCAGATTCAACCATAAAGTCTGGTCCTGAAGTCTATTGTCAATCCACCATGAAGTGAATTTACAGCTCATTGTTATGTAAATACCACAGTAATCTCATTTTTAACAATAGATCGAACAAAATACAACTATAGTTTGTAAAAAAAAAAAAAAAAAATGCTTGGACAAACCATCCTATGTATTATTTGAACTGAGGAACCGATTGTATCTTTACCCTTTAAAACTATTATTTAGGATTCTTATGTCTTTTGTTGTCTTTATTTTAATTATTACTAATTTGAATAATGTCTTAAATGATTCAAAACTGCACTGGTTCAGTCTCTTTCCCATCAAGGAAATAAAGAAAATGTACATTAACGTACTTTTTTTTCTCCTATCTTTCTATCTGTCTACATTTCTCCATCCCTTTCTCATGCTGCTTTGAGAGAGAAGAACCAATGGGCCCTATCGGCCCCTGAAGACCAGCACCGGCCCCCCCATCGCTCACCCAACCTCATTAACTCGAGCCACTACACACTCCCTGTTAGTCACAACTCAGAAAGCTTACAGTTCAAAAAGCATACAGCTCACACACACACACACACGTGCCAAGCAATTAAAAATGCACACTTAGACATTTACGTGGCATTTATGTTCAGTATCAACGTTATTTTTCTGTAATGCTTTAACTTGCACCAGAATTGTGAAATTCTTGCAAACACCAGACCACATGTTAGACCCCTGGACCTCCCATTTGGTAACAGTCCGTGCCGCAGACTCACATGGGAATAATTTTTGATTTAACACTGAATAATAATATGTCCACACTTTTAAAATCATCACAATTAGACAATGTAAAAGCCCAACTATTGTAGTAAGTTTTTTTAAACAGTAATATAATGAATTAAATGGTCGTGAAATTGCCTATTTTGTCATTTCACAACAGGACTCTGAAGAATTCTCCTCAAGGACCTCCTGGAGGTCCCCAGACCCTGCTTTGAAAACCATTGTCCCAACACTGGCAGGCTGTATGGCTCCCTGGGACAAAACCTACTGAATAGAAGAGTGTCTGGTATGTGTGTGTGTGTTGGAGGAAGGCTTCACCGTGCTACTGCCACCACAGCAGACACTCTGAGCTCCCACTAGATGGCAGTGTTGTGTGTGACAGCACAGAGCTGTGTAACATACAGGAGTGGATATGCACCGAACAGAGTTCAACATGTACACTTTGAATATTATTTACTGACTGAGTCACAATCTAAATTAAAAAAAAGTGCAACCCTACAGATGCAGCAGCTGTCATTCTAAAGCCATCAGTGTTTCTGCCATTTCTTATTATTAGTATTCTTTTTAAATAGTTACACTGGCAATATATAATTCCCGGATCTCATCAGGACAAGTCCATAAGTAGTGTCTATAAACATCAATGCTCTACTGTTGCAAAATAATCAGGATTTTAGAGTAAAAAAAACAAACAAAAAAAAACCAGATAGAATATTTTCATATTTTCAACCAAACAAATATGTTACATATGGGTTAAAGCTGATAGGAAAACTAAAGACTGAACATTAAAGAACATTCAATATAGTAAACTCTGGTTCTAAAGGATCATTTTATTAAACTTAAGTGGCAACAGTTCTGTCAAACTTCTGCAGTTCTGTATTAGTTTTGCAAAGGCCATTATTAGCACAGGGATCGCAAATTAACTAGACAGTATATCCGCTCAGCGAGCACACTGACAAGCAAGAGTGTATAGAATGAAATAAAAAGAAACATTAGAAGTCAAACACAGCTTCACACTCCCATGTTTACGTGGACTGTGAGGGCAACAGTCTCCTATAATCACTACAGATGTACGACAAATGAAAGGAAAAACCTGCAGGCAGTGGTCTGTTCCAGGATGACAACACCTCCCATCCACAGTGGACGAGGACCTGCTGAGTGTGTGGAAGAAATTGATGTGAATTGTATGCTACGGCGGCCACAGTCAACAGATCTAAACCCAATTAAACACCTATGGGAGATTCTGGACCGACGTGTTAGACGACACCCCCCTCCCTCCAACATCAAAACACTAAATGAGGGAATATCTTTTGTTAGATTCAATCAATGCCAAAGAGCAATGAAGCTGTTTGGAGCCTCATGGTGGACCAACACCTTACCAATACATTTGATGTTGGCTTTGTCTGTGCAATACTAGGCTTTGTAACTTTTAAAATAGAGCTCTGTACATTTTTAGGTATCACCATGAAATAAAAAAAAAGAAGAGCGTAACAGACTGATAATTAAGTTTAATATTTCAAAGTGCAGATCCTCGGTGATTACGTATAATTCAGCTTCTACCAGAACTGCGAGTTAAGAAAGTGCAGGTTAAGGTTAAATGTAAACAGATATGTAGATATATAAAAAATAATAATAATAATAACAAGACTATGAGCAGTCAAAATGTGCACTAGCTCCTGAATAGATAACAGCAGGAACGGTAATGGCAGTGGTGATAGAGACTGTGTATGTGCGTGTTATTGCTACTTTAAATGAGCTGAGAATAAGAATGCATTCAAAACATGCATTCACATTAGAACCTTATAGGATACAGTAAGTCTAAAAATAGCTCTGAAGTAACCTGCTTGTTGTTTACACAGTTACACATTAACACAATTTAAGTAGGCAGTAAAAAAAAAAAAAACACTCAAAAATGAGATGACAAAAGCATCATCAGAAAAAGTATTGATAGTAAAATACACTTCAGTTAAGCATTGCAGTGACTCAGATTGTCTGCAGGCCCCTGGAGTTTTGGGGCCTCGGAGGATTTAGCATAAGTCCTGCTCAAGAATAACAATACGGGAGTAAAATATGGATCATAGGTATAGTTCAATACGGTTAAACACTATGCAACAACAAGAGAGCGGGGCTTCTGCTGAAAAGGGACTTGAATGGGGTTCGCTGCATTAACACCTGTGATTGTGAAAGAGGGACTGATGAGAGAGCGAGGGCAGCAAAAAGAAAAAGAAGAGTTGCCTCCAGAGGATTCTGTTCTCATTAGGCTCTTACTCCATTTATTAATAGCCAGTCATTGGGGTTGCAGGGAAATTTCCGTTGCCTGCCACTATGCATGTAGGAGTGATTTTTCTTTCACTCAATTGGCTTACCGTTGCACTATTCGGTCTGGATGTGTGTGTGTGTGTGTGTGTGTGTGTGTGTGTGTGTGTGTGTGTGTGTGTGTGTGTGTGTGTGTTTTTAAAAGCGACTCTCCCACTCCTTTGTTTTTCTCTCCTTCCCTCTGTCTTGCACACTTCAATGGAAAGCTGTCAAAGTTATTGGGAAACTAAGACTGGTGTACAAGCTGATAAAAATGTCCTGCTATTGGTTGTCAGATGTGTCAATAAGGTGTGTGTGCAGATGGAGCGGGGGCCTTCTCTCCACACACCTCGTTTAGTGTGTTTTATGAGACCAGACTGAGGGGATAGGGTTTTGTTTTCCTGCTTTGACTTTTTCACCTTAATTGATTAACAGTGGAATTTAAATATCAACATTATTTTGCTTTTTTTTTTTTTTTTTTTAAAGGATATTAACCTGTGATGGACTTTGGCTCAGTTTCCACATCTTGCAATCAAGAGGATTTCCCTTTCCAAGCACATTTCTGGTTTTGACAAGTACCGAACAATTCTTCGCTGAGCAGTGAGTCAAGAATTCACGGAGAAAGATGCAGTATCTATGCTGCTTCTGTGCCTTTAAATTTGTAGAAAAATGCCTGCTATTAGCAATCCGTCTACCTCCGAGTGTCGAATAACACACCAGCAGACTGCTAAAAAGTCACATTTGCCATAGTCTTGTAATTAAAAACTTTTAACTATTTATTGAATAGCCATAAATGAATTGTGCCATATATAATTAAATGCACCAACTATATTTAGAACAAAAAAAACATTAAAACTACATATGCCCATCACATTTAGCCAGAAATGTAAAGAAATCAGTTCCTTGATTTTGTCAGAAGTAAATGTTTTTGTTTGTTTTCTTTGGGTTTTTTTTTTTTTTTTTTTTTTTGATTGAAGGATCTGCTTTGTTATTCATTTTGTTTAACATTTTGGAAGTAGTTGGAAATTGGACTAGATGACATATGCAAAAATCTAAGACATTGACATCTATGTGAGTAAGGATGTATCATGATGAATCCAGGAAGTTTGTTTTTTTTCTCCGTATTTGACTTTTCTTAAGTGATTTATCACAATGGATTATAATATTATCCTCTGTATTTTGCATTTTTCCCCCCATTGAAATCATGCATTTTCCTATTTTTAATTCAACGGTAATATAGATGTTCATAAAAGCAGATTAAAGTTGAGGGTTATTATAATAAACTGAGTAAAAAGTCACTTTTTCAGTCAAATCTCTCATTAATTCAAGATAAACCCAGTGTTTCCATCCACTGTCATTGATCCAACTCCACTGGTGAATCAATGTTGTAGAAGACGACAGTGTTTCCATGGTAACTACGGAACCTCTGAACATCCAAATATGGTCATATGTGATGACCATGAAAAGATGAAAAACTATTTTACATCAAATATTGACATGTATCAACAGGTATTAAACAGTTCAGATCAGTGGTGGATGTTTGGGTTAAAATTACTGTATTTTTTTTAAAGACTTTGGAAAGTTGCATTGGTGAAACTTAAACACAATATTGGATTCAACAAAAAGTTAATAGTGTCTCTGTTCTTATAGTTCATTTAGTCTCCTTCTATATCAGACACGTTATTTGTCAAATCGTACGTGACATGTTTCGGAGGTAAACTTCCGTCTTCGTCAGAGGCGTCACAAGGTGGTTTTGCGACGTGTTTAACTGCGATGAGGGGGCTTTCCTACTCTCACACACCCGGAACGACATCCTCCGAACGGCGAGCTGATGAAAAGGGGCGGAGTCGACCTGTCAGATTTGACAGTTCGGCTGTTTTGACAGATTACGTATATGATACAGAAGGAAAGTAAATAAACTAGAATACATTGGATTTGGACAATTTATATTTGCAAATTTACAAACAATATATAATTACTGTGTTGAAGTAAAAAATATTGCAGGTGACATTATATCATCAATAACCCATTTTTATTTTTGACCAACAAGGAATATTACTGGAATTACATTAGTATATCAATGCAAAGTCTTTGTCTTTTTTAGATATTTAGCACAATATAAAGAAAATATACTTGTTCAGGATCAATTCAATATCCAGTCAATTTGATGAGAAGATATACGAGTATTACCGGCACTAAAATGTATGTTTGATAAACATTTTACCTGATGTGATTTCAAGGCAAGGAAGGTTTTTATTAGTGTATTTCAAACTCAAAGGCCATTCAATGTCCATTACATATATAAAAGGAGCATCCAGAGGGAAATGAAACTGGTTAAAAAAAAAAAAAAAAAGATGCTTCAAAGCCAGTTCTGCACTGAAAATGATCAAATTTCTTTTTCTTTGATACATTGAGTATTGTCTTTTTGTATACGTTAAGAATATATATAGAAGGATCTGAAGAGAATCCAGCCTAAGACATTGAAAAGTGTGTGCCTCTTGTATTCTGCCATTAGCCTACTAGTCAAGTCGATTACAATCATCAACACAAGGGTCAACCAGAGGACGGGCATTTCTTATTTACACGCTCACACACACACACATATGCACACAGATACATTTTGGCTGTGTACGTTTTCAGTGCAGTGGAGAGGTTTTTTTATTTGCCCTCATGTACCAAAAATGACAAGGAGTGTTCTACACATATATCCATAGACATACACACACAGGAGGATGAGTGTACCCATTCCATAATGAGATTGGTGAGCTATTGTTGGGCATGACACACACACACACTCATCCACGTCCACACACACACACACACACAGAGGCCATCTAAGCACCCTAATCCACAATCTGTGTTTGAAATGCAGGGTCAGGGTCAAGGATTACAATAAACTCTGATGATCAAATAATGCAGGAATTCTTATTCCAGTGGAGCGCCTGATCGTCTCTACTCCAGAATACTCAACGAGGAGGAGGAGGAGGAGGAGAGATGATGAGGGAGGAGGTGGTGAATACATACAGGGGGAAAAAAAGAACAAATGAGAACAAACTAAATGGAAGAAAATAAAATGATGAGGAGAGGAGAGGAGTAAATGCAGGGTAAAGGGCAGATGGATTATGGGAAAAATAAGATAAAATGTATTAATATAAATAGATTCACATTCAAGGGGCGATTTTACAGTAAAACAGAAGCTAAAAACACAGAAGTAAAACTGTGTTGGGTTCTGATCATAAATCTTACCAAATACACAAAAGAACTGATAATATGTTAGGACTAAACCCTTTATATTTTGACTGATGATACAAATTCAGAAGCTCATGCCAATTTGCCAACACAACACCCCGCAAATGTAGAAAACTAGCAATTTGCTGCTGTAGATACATTTGGGTTTAAGTTAATTAAATATCCATATAGTGCATGATCATGCATATAACACATGATCAGACAGCATCATTACCCACAGTAACTGCTTAGACAGTATATTGTTTCATTAAATACAGAATGATGATGTTCTTAACTTATATCTGACATCTTATCATGTTACTGCACCGTGTCTCCCTACAGTGAACTACTCTGCAATTTGAGCTCTTGGAAAAGAAAAAAAAAATAACAGTGTGTTGTCCTCGCTTCTTCTACTGGATTCATAAACTTGGAGATGAACTCAAGCATTGAGCCACAATTTGCATAGACCCATGTCATATTTCTGTCACGTCTGAAGGCTTAGAGGAACATTCTCAACAAAATGTGCACGTTGACTGTAAAATATGATGTAGACCCCCAGTCTGCATCCACTGACACAATAGTATTAATAACAATAAAATGTTTAGGCACTGTAAATACTAAATACTAAAGAAGGTCCTGAGTTCTGATTCCAAACCGGGGGCATTTCTGTGTGGAGTTTGCATGTTCTCCCCATGTTTGTGTGGCTTCTCTCTGGATACTCTGGCTTCATCCCACCATCCAAAGACATCACAGTTTGGTTAAATAATCAACCTAAAATTGCCCATAGGTGTGAATGTGAGAGTGATTTGTTGTTTGTCTACGTCGACCCTATGATGAACTGGACACTTATTCCATAGGTACCTGGGATAGGCTCGAGCCCCCCCACCCCCCGACACTTATGAGGATAAATCCGGTTCAGAAGATGAATGAATGAATACTCATAATATATCCATTTCTGCATGTTTTTTAGATTGTCAAGATCTACCACCTGTAAAGCATTCTTACAAACATTTAAACAACATAGGTGTTTCATTATATGCTTTAATATTGTTAATTATACTGCAATCATTGTGTATGATCCTGTATTTACTGTTATTCCATGTGCTCTTTCAAGCATCATGTTAGAAACATTATCTGTCTGTATTGTTCATGGAAAATACATGTGATAATAGAGATCTGCCTGTATAAACTAGGTAGAATAAAGCTGAACACATTGATATTATTCTTAAACTTACATATGGCTCAATGACAGCATTCTGACAACACAAGGTTTTCCATTAGAAAGTGAGGAAGTAGAAGAAGACGGAGGAAAAGAGGGATAAATATGAGGAAGGATGGGAAGATGAGCCATGGCTTTAGCAGAGGGATCAAAGCTCAGGTTAAGAGGAGGAAGAGGAGGAGGAGGAGGACCGGGGTTATAGGACGGTATTGAGAAATGAGATGGAAGAGGAGAAGACGGAGAAGGAGGTGGGGACGATCTGCTGCCCAGTAGTGAGGAGGACAGGAGGATGGAGGACAGGAGGATGGAGGACAGGAGGAGTCCTCCTTGTTATATCATCTCCTCTTCCTCTTTCCATCTCTCCATCTCTGTGCTGACATGGATCTGTTCTGAGCCCAGGGCTGACTGCATCACACGAACAGGCTATCTGCCATCTGTGTGATCTCCAATCAGATAGCAAGACTGTGTGTGTGTGTGTGTGTGTGTGTGTGTGTGTGTGTACCTGTTTGTACAAATGTTGATGACTGTGTTTGCAACCGCTGCTGCCTGTGCAACTATTTGTACAGGTCTGTATGTTTGACTAAAAGTGCAGTGTTCGTATTTGTGGATGTGCAACATTGCTTCAAAGAAGTGTGTGTATGTAATCGCATGAGTCTGTGTGTGTGTGTGTGTGTGTGTGTGTGTAAGTGTGTGTAACCCTGGCTCCCTCCACTGGGCATTAACATTCATGGAGCCAGCAGGGCATGTCAGAGCCCATAATGACCCCAGAGAGAGGCCCTGGGCTGGGGAGGCCAAGGAGGCACCTGGGGGTTTGGGTGTTGATGGAGGCCTAGAAGCGTGGAACTGCTGTACAGAGCTGCATGACAAGTTGCACATGCATGTGTGTGCGTGTTACTCCCTGTGCGAGTGTGTGTTCATTAAAAAAGAGAATATTGCCAAAAGATTTTTTGTTAACTAATTAATCCACTTAATCAACAAATTTAGCAGCTTTTTTACATATTATTGTCCTGGAAATGAATTCATCCATGCAAATGACTTCTTCTTTAGAGTGTTAATCAAGCACCAAAGCAGAACGAAGCTGAGGATAAAAGGCAAATCTAACACACTCCAAAAATCTGTTTTATAGACATCATGGTCAGACTGATAATCAGGGCCAACACCAGACATGTTCACATGAATCTGATAAACAACCAGACTGAAACTTTGAAATAATGGAAGAGAAAATAGGACTGTGTGTGTATGTATGCATGTGTGTATATATATATATATGTGTGTGTGTGTGTGTGTGTCCAGAAATGGGACTGGGACAAAAAACACTGAGTAAGCAATTTATTTAAAAACAACAATTAAACTGAAAGTCTATTCATCAGATCATCAAAAGTTTAAATCCACAGCCTTTAAAAGCCCAAATCTGTGCAAAAATAATGACTCAGTGTCATTTTCCGTCAGGTGTTCATGCTGTTGTGACCTCATGGTGATAAAAGGCAAAAGCTTTGTCTCTTTGAACGCGGTCAGATTGTTGAGCTGCATAAACAAGGCCTCTGTTAACTCACCATCACTGCTGAGGTTGGACGCAGTAAAACAGTCATTTTGAATTTATTAAAAGATCCTGAGGTTTATGGAACTAAAAAATTAAGTGGTACACCTAAAACTATTTCACTGGTGCTGAGCCAGAGGATCTGATTGGCTGTCTGTCAGGACGATCCTGGACCCAAATGAAAACTGTTACTGGTGCCGACCGCAGCCCAATAACCACCAGACGACATCTGCCAGAGAAGGGCTTTAAAGGCCTCGTCTCCTTCCACCACAGAACCGCCTGTTCGGACTTTGCAACAGAACACCAAACATGGGACACTGAAAGGCAGAATAAAGTTTCATTCTCTGATGAACTAAACGTAACGTTGATGGTCCTGACGCCTGATGTGTGTCCTCACATATCGCACCATGTTTATTTTAAAATTCTTCACTTGTAACGTCCGTCCCTATCTGACACTTTATATTCATATGACTATCTGTGAAAAAAAGATCTGTTCGTTGCAGTTTTGTGTAATATACCAATTTCACAACTCCCAAAAAAAAAAAACACCTCAAGGCAGCGCAAAAAACGTTTCAATCGAAAAACGAGAGCTTGGGCGAAATTGTTGTTTTTCCATTTGGTAAATTTTTATGCATAAGTTATAATTGCGATATTGGAGGGTCAATGGAAAAGCGTGTGTGAACACCTGACCCGTCTTCCTTGAACCAAAATCCATAAGTATGCCAAACTGCAGCAGTCAGCTCTTTCTGGATTTTGTGTGATTCCCAAGGCACATACACAAACAGGCCACATTTATAATATAATATACAGAGGATAATAATACAGAAGAAAGTAAAATGTTTATTTGTGCTAACATACGTTAGCATTATCCTTCTTTCCTCTTTCTTTTTTATGTGTTACTATATTTACGTTGCTATTATTATATTCTTACATCAGCAATAATTGCAGTTATTTTCCTCAAATGGTGAATCATTTGTACAACCATATTTCAATAATCAGGATCTGAACTGCCTGTTCCCACATCCAGACTGAAACTCTATTGTGACATCCATTGACAGAGAAGATCTATCCATGATTATTTTGATGTGAAATGAAAGCATGTGACATTATCTAACTGCTCCATTACATACCATTTTGCTACGAAGACTGGGGCTTAAGAGTTTTCATTTATGCAGCAACAAAAAGGACTGTTTAACCCACAGGTGGTAAGAACCTATCAGGTAAATTTAACACTGGCCTGGAGTGACAGCAGACTATCCAGATTCAGCCAAAAGGGGTGACCCTTACTCTGCTGCAGATTCAAAAACCTCTGCAGATCACCATGTAATTGCAATAACCTGGTAAATTTGGTTTTGTAACCTTGTCTGATTCTGTTTGTTGACAAGACAAAAATTTGCTTTAAAGCTGATCTTTCATTAGAGTATATATA
>JAPSES010000144.1:20736539-20748043 GCA_029822895.1 Maxillicosta whitleyi
AGTACTGACCCATGGAAGGATCAGAACTATTGGTGCAGTTAAATCCACTGAATGTGTCCTGGAATCAGAACCAAAGGGGGTGACGTCAAATATTACATGTATGCCTTTTTCCTGCATAGAAGGATGCTAAAGAAAACCAAAACAAAAGAGGATCTGCATGACATGATGATACCAAACAGTTCCAATGAACAATTGTGACAAACAGAGAAGTATTGCTCAGGGTATTCCTGAGGTATCGCAGTCTTAAGTGTAAAGCTGATATTTGACCTGAACAGAAAATGTGGTCACGGACATAGAAATTTTCTAGTTATGGAAAAAGTTCTGGTTTTGTGAGGTCACAGTAACCTAGAAGCTTGACCACAGCCAGCTCATCCATGATTGCACATTTTGGCCAAATTTTAACAAATTCCCTAAATATGTTCCCCAGATAATGGCTTTGTGAGAACAGACAGACATGAGGTCACAGCAACCCTAACTTTTGTTCTGTGGGTATCAAAATCCATTCATGCTAAATTTTCCTAGACTCATAAACATAATGGGGACTGACCAACGGGCAGGTGGACAAAGCCTCTTGTAGTGATGTGTAGATGCATCTAAAACACATCAGTCCTTTCAATCAGTACCCTGGAGCACCGTTAAGAAAGACACTTAGACTCTGAGACTTTGAAAGTCAGCGATTCCACTCACTGTGTGTGAGTGTGTGTGTCTGGGATGTTACTTTACACAGGGCTGCTGCCGGAGAGAACAACAGCAACTAGAGCAACACTATTACAAATGATGATCAGATAAGCAGAGATGGAGGACGTGGCAGAGGAAAGGATTGAAGAGTGGGTCAGAGCTGGTGTGTGGAAGGGAGCTGATGAACATCATTAATCTGTTAGCTGGCATGAGTCATCACTCATAGACCGCCTTGGTCAATAGGTGTCACAGTCAAAACTAAGCCACTGGAATTCAAAGAGCAAAAGAAGAATGAGGAAACGGGATCAGACTGACCATTTTGCTCTGTGAATTGTAATTATCAGAACTGTGCTTTACTGAAGCATGGGTCTTCATTTTGTAGTTAGTGATCTAAATTTATGGTCGTAATGATAAAAAAGTAATTTTAATATGTCTAAGAATGTGACACAAGAGTTGTCAGGCAGTCGTATTGGCCGGAAATAGGCCATATAATGACAATTTCACAAAGTAATGTTCAACTGTTTAGTGCATTCATTTAAAAGTTAATGACACAAAGATAGTTTTTTGTGGTTATTATTTATTACAAACCAAATGATGTAACCTCTTACTACCCAGAAAAATGACTAAAAGTTTAAATTACAGAACATCACCTGTAAACTGAGATATAAAACTGATTTTGGTCAGTATTTTACTTTTAGATCATAATTTGTGCCAAATAAGTTCAGTTAACTTCAGGATGTATTTCAAACTGAATGTCATTTAAAACCTCTGCCTTTCTTTTCATCATTTATTTTGAGGAAGCATTTTCATTTCACTTGCCACTTTATAAGGGCATTACAATGACACATATCTGCCATATTATTAAATCTAAAGAAACTGATAATTGGCCGTGAGGTGACGTCCTTTCTTCTGAAACATGGAATTTCATAGAAATTCAAGTATTAGGTTTTTTTTTCTGAATACATCTTGACAGACAAAACTAAACACCTGTTATTTTGATCGAAAGGCGCTGGCATCTTTAGAGCAACACAAGGCAAAAGTGAAAATTGAACACAAATAAACAGCATGAGCTATCTCTAATTTGTTAAAAGCTATGGATGCCAATAACCAACAGACAGCCTTTCTAAAGAGATGCCAAACATAATGACTATCTGGACTGAGTCTTAGATTTTCTTTTGGGGAAAAAAATAAAAATAAAAATCTCCACATAAACAGATAGATGCAAAACACTCCACTGGTATAGAATAATTTGCTAGAAGTGATGGGAGAAAAAGCTGTTAATGTTTAAACAGAAGGCAGTAGCCAGTTGTTTCAGGACTAACTTGTGTGTGCAGCTGCACTGGATGGCCTAGCAAGCTCAAGAAGATGAAGCTTTATGGTCAAATTTGAGTGCCTCATTGTCTATACATGCATTTTATTGGTGTGACTAAATGCTCCAGATGCTCCTCTCACAGACAGTGATGCAGTAAAAACCAAATTAATAGCCATTATCATTCACAAACATTTGGGAGCCTGCAAACAGATGGAGGAGGCTGATGCTGAACATTTCAAAGACAAAACTCTTTCTTTATGAACTCAGATGAACAAGGGATGAGCAATGAATAGGCAAGGTCATTAACTTTGAGTAATTCTACAACTATATTAGAAGAAAAGCTATTCAAAGCCTGCAGTATTGAGGTTAAACACCTAAACCAACCAGTACATCTGACTAAAGAATGATGTGATTAATATACCTGTTACTTGTAAACGCTCCCCTCTGTTTGCACACAAAGCTGGTTTTCTTGGAGCAGCTGTTGCATTTCCTTGCAAAAAAACAAAAAAAAAACAGGATGTAGTAGTTATTTAGCAGATTACAATGCCTCAAATGGAAAATATCACAGAGTTATTCTAATAAATCTTGACATTTAGTACAGCCAAAGCTCACACCATACCCAATATATTTATCAGAAAACAAGCTCACTCGGCTCATTTGAGCAAAAAGTCAATTTTCTTTCCACTTGCAAATTGTTATGTCCAGGGTTTGATATGCTGGAGGTCCAAGGCTCCATGCTCTGGGAACATACATTTACACACAGCCAATACAATATGGAAAAAAATGGGTAACCATTTTAGGGCCTTTAACCGTGACTAAACATAGGCAAACACCTCTCTGGTATTCCTCCCCAGCTCCCCCTGTGCAAGACGACTTGCATTTAAAGAATCAATTAAAGTGGAGATGGAGAACATTGCGACTGACCTTTCAGAGAGGGAAATTAAAAGAGCACCTCTAGCTCGTGGGAAAAAGTGAGCGGTGGATAAGAAGGTTCTTTCTGGCTGGTTTTGCCTTTTAAATACACTTACAGTCAGTCTTTTGAGAGAATTTGGTTTGTGGGAAATGAATGAGCGGGCCATATGGGTGACATTTACAGAGCTGGTCGTGCAAAGGCAGGTCATGGTTCAGTCGCTTTACTGTACCGGATGGAAAATTAACTGAAGCCTACAGTATTAATATGGGTCACTCCTGAAGTGTGTGTCACTGGGCACGGCTAGACTAATGTCTTTGGGGCGACCCATCAATATTAAGTACAGTTGAGATGACAGTTATCTTAATGGGGTAAAAGGATGCATGTCACCTGGAGAACAAACATGCAGATACATACTGTCCAATCACATCAACTGGGTGACTTTTCCGTGTGGAAAGGTCGTATCGTTCCATTACAATTATTCAAATTCTTTCAAATACCCCACTGATCTTCAAGATGTTTCATAGTTTGGATGATGTGATTTGTTTATTTATTTATTTTTACTATTAATTTGACTTTTTCCTTTTTTATTGAGCCTGCTGTTTCAGGTTCTTTTGTCAGTTTGTCAGGATGGAGGTCACAGGAAATTGTGTCTTTGTTAAATTCTTGAAACAAATGGCTAATAAACAGGTGATTATCTGTATAGAAATAATTAATAACAACAACAGTAATAATGTGTTATGTGGTCAGTATAGGCAAAAGCTCCACCCCTTCTGGTCATGCTCCATGTGACCTTATTTTTTGGGGAAAAAATGTATTACAGTCAGTGGCAAAATAAAACAGTGTTTCAATCCTAATTGAATCTGTCATCATTTACAGGGTCTGTCAGTTTAATAGGTAATTTTACAAGTTTAGAGACTGTAAAAACTATGACCTGTAGTGATTTTCACCTCTCTTAATACATTTTGAGGTAATATATACTGAGCTTATATCTGTTTTGGTGTTGGTGACAGATGTACTCCATTGAATTATTTAAAACAAGAAGAACTTTGTATTATATATTTATGTTGATTCCACTGGGCACAAACTGGACAGAACACAAACATGTTACATGACCAGCATGGAAAATATGAACAAAATGTCTTTACAGTATACAGATGTAAGATATTATAAAGCAGGAGTTTCCCCCCCTCATTAATATGACTTCAAATGACTTTATATAGCATGTGTACAGTTACATTATAGTGTAACACAATGAGGATAATGAAGTTATTAAAGTTACTCAATTTCATTTTTTTTTAAATGCCTAAAACGGTGCAAAAAATATCAAAAAACATTTGATGGTAACTAATTTTGTTGGCTGTACTTGAACATAAGATCATTCCAAACCAAACAGCTTTTTGCCAAAAATTGTTATCACCAAAATTTGAATAGAAACTGTGATTTAATTACATATATTGTCCTCAGTAACAGCAGGTTAAATTTTAATGTATATTGCAATTTAATTATTGAATAATTTCAGTTGATTAGTTAATGTTCTTACATGTATGTATGGCTACTTTCCACTTCTAATTACAAATACTAAAAAAAAAAATATGTTAATATTTTTTCAGTTAAAACCTCACTCATACAGATAAGTTAGTTGACTAAGTGAGTGGAGTTCTCATTTAGCCCAGT
The DNA here is from genome assembly GCA_029822895.1 of Maxillicosta whitleyi. Classification (NCBI taxonomy): domain Eukaryota; kingdom Metazoa; phylum Chordata; class Actinopteri; order Perciformes; family Neosebastidae; genus Maxillicosta; species Maxillicosta whitleyi. The sequence continues at coordinate 20,741,117 of JAPSES010000144.1, forward strand.
AAGACCCCTCCACCTGCTGTTCTCTGTGTATCATCTCACCACCAGTGGTCCATGGGGGGCCCGACGCCCAACTTGCAGCCCCACTGCCTGGGGCCTGCTGTGGCAGATGGCCAGGACAGGCTGCGCTGAGCAAGGCACTGTGGGTATGGAGAGAAACCATGGGATGCTAAGCTGCTCATACACACACACACGTGCCCACGCGCGCGCGCGCACACACACACACACACACACACCTGTGCATATGACAAGGTTCAGCTTACGACAAACAAACTGTTAAACTGAAGTTGTAAAAGACTCAGCATTTACTGTGCTTAAAAATACTCTTCATGCTCAGACTGGCCGTGCAAACCAACTACACACATGTTCTCAGTCCTTACACATACAGCAGAATATTCATGGAGCCAAAATGATGACTTAAATGTTTGATATTGAAAGTAAAATTTGGCATTGAAAACTACATATTGTACAAAATTGTAATGAGATTGACAATGTTTCACTGAAAATTAAAACACAGACATTCAGTGTTATATTATTTCTCGCAAGTTTTTTAAAAAAAAATTAATTTCCTATTATGTTTGTTTGATGTCACTGTTTTACCAATGACAGTTTATAGTTTCAATGTCAGGAAGGTTTAAGGAGAATGGCTAGGGGGGTGAAAGGATGTTATAATGGGTTTGGAAAAGTCCACTGAACAGTTTATTTTGAGGTTTGTGCTGGTTCCTGCTGCTGATGTCTGATGCTGCTGAATACATACATTTATTTTATTTTAACTTGTCTTGTCCGGCATCATAACAGCAAAATGGTAGTCTGGCTCCTTTTTGTGCTGAACAAATTTGCTTTGCTAAGGGAAACTTCATACAATATTTGAGGGTCCCCTTGATATTCTGCTGTCTTTATTTTGAGTTTCATTTAACCACATTTCAATGCCATTCAGGAATAGGGAGAAGGAGAAGAAAGGGGGAGAAGGAAAGAATGAAAAGGGGAGAAAAAAGGAAGAAGACCCTCACAAGAGAATACCAACAACATTAACAAGACCAACCATGGTGAGAATTATAATGGTAACAATAACTAGAACCAGTAAACTGAGCAGAAGGGGCAAAAAGAAAGAAATAACAACGATGTAAAAATCAAACAGAACAAATAACATCAGCAATAAATCCACACAACAGTAGTTGTTGACATCCTGCCGAATACTTTTCGCTAATATGGTTATGAAGCAATGACGTTGGCCTCAAACTTATCAAACAGAAGTGAAATAAATTAGAGCTAACGAAACATTAGCTAAAGGTGAGTTAGCTAGCGCCTGTAAGCTAACATTAGCTAGCTTCTTTCAGTGTGCCGCTGAAAACACATTACAACATCTTTTCGAAAATAACTAAATCCATTACACTTCTTGAGAAACAACAGCACAAAGAAATGCACTTACTTGTGGTTTGGGAGCTCCAGGTGAACTTGTAGATGACATTTTGAGACAGTTCTTAAACTCAAGTCCGGCTTGAACCAGCGACTGAGCCAACTGTCCTGTGTTCAATATGCAAATTAGATGCAAATCATGCCCTCCTGGCCCCTCCCCTTAAACCCTCCCCTTCATCCCAAAAAGGTGACAGGAAGTTGAAACTGAAAAACCACAGTTAGTGTAAAAAAAAAAAAAAAACGGTGATCAAAAAATAAAACGTTATAAACTGTTATTGATGAAACAGTGGCATCAAATAAAAATAATAGGATTTCCATTCAGAGCACATTAGAATGCAAAAATAATAATAATAATAATAATATAACACCTGATGTTTGTGTTCTAAACTTCAGTGACACATTATCAATGCCAATACCTGTTTTGATGCCATTAATGTTCTTTTTTTTTTTTCCTTGGACATGTTTTTCAGTGCCAACATTTCTTTTTTCAGTTTCAGTGTGTGCTTTCAATGCCAAATTTTATTTTCAATATCAAATATTTAAGTCATTGTTTTGATTCCATAAATATGAACTATATATCTAAAAACATGGAGGAATGAAGGAATATGTTTTGACAAATGACTACAATAAAACCAAACTGATAATCAATCAAACAGCTTCCTTAGAATATATCTGGAATAATTACTTTCCTTGTGTGAATTGAGTGAGAATCCATTTAAATGTATTGGGTTTTACTGGTACAGCATATAAATAGTCTACACCTGAGTCCACCTCTGGCACCTCTTTCTAGGTTTGTTGAGAACAATAGGAGAGGAGCTTGTTTTTCTTTTTCTTTTTTCTTTTTCTTTTTCCCTATGACATCATGCTTTTATTAGCCAGTTCACTACCTGTATCCCATAAATGAAAAGAAGTTAAGATTTACCCCAATGTGAGACTCTTATTTAATATGTACTGACTGAGATTCTAAGGGCAGACTCAACAGTACAGTGGCTCATAACTCTCTCTAGTGTTGTAAAGTCCAATTACATATGTGCATTTTTACTACTTCAAGCCGCATTTTTAGATCTTAAAACTGTTTCAGACTGGGTGATGTGGAAAAGAAAACCTGCATATATGGGTATTGTGAGTATTTCCTCTCATGAAAACTAAGCACTGAGGTTCCCATGCAAAGCATCTGCCCAACTAAGTTGCAGTCTTGAGAAAATGTTTACTTCGGGCAGAGAAAATGGAAGGGAGTAGTAGCAGTAGTGTTGAAATCAGTTTCTGGAGAGGTGTGTAAGACATACTGAACTCCAGCTGATCCAGTAGCTCCATCTATACTGTTTCAGATGATGTTTTCAGATAACCATGAAACAGTTTTGTATGTTTTTCCTTCTAATTACAATGATATGTTTGTAATAGTATTGCCCATGTTAGTCCAGTTCAGGCGCAGTAGTGTACTAGAGATGGTGGGTGCTCATTTATTAAATAACATCACTTTGAACAAATGGTTTTGTTGGTACATCTCTGCCTGTAAAAAATTCACAGACCGGATGTATTTTCCTCAAGGAAATCTTCTGCAGACCTGAGTGAGAAGAATCTATTAAATTAGGTTGAAAATGTTTCCTCACACAAATATATGCTTGGTGTGAAGTGACTTTTCCAAACAGATGTAGTATTTGGAGGTTTTTCCTGATACCTTGCTTTCCTGAATGAACTCAGTAGTGACTCTGACATTACATATACATTGTGGTGTTGTGTTTTTGTGCTGCTGTTTTCTCTCCTTTCCCTTCATTTCTGTTTTCCCTCCCTGCAGGTGTTTGTGAGGAGGCATGGCTAGTTAGCAACACCTGTACTTCCAATTATCCTCATCCTGGACCGGGTGTTAGGTTTCTCCATTACCACTCTGCCAGAGGGTTCCATCATGTTAAGACCACCTCCTTTTTGTTGTGAATGTCCATTGTTTTCAGATCATCTCCTTTGTGACCTTCCTCATGTGCCCTGGACTCTGCAGCTACCTCAAATGCTCCTTTTAACAATAACCCACCATAACTCACCACCACCTTAAAGGAATGATTGTTTTTTTAAATGGAATTTTTCCTTTTCAAACATGTTCCTGTGTTTGTCATAAACTGTAAATGTTCCGCTTGTGTCTGAATTCTTCATTCATTCAACTCCACGGGTCCATTTTCAACCCTATTTCTGACTAATGTTTGGAGCGCTGCCCCTTTAAATGCACATAAAACACTTCAGGCCCCGCCCCTTCCAGGTTATTGGCTGTGCTGTTCTGTCCCGTTCAACCAACAACTGAATATTTTAGGTAATCAACTCTAAGTTTACTCCAACTGCTGCTGCTGATAAACAATTATGTCGAACTGGAGAAATGTTCATCTGAAGTCTGGACCTTATATGTGCAAATGTGGGGACGGAACTTGTTATAAAATGTAACAAATTAAGCAAGAATTAAAACAGGTTGAAGAAATCCACTTGATTTTTGCCAAAATGGTTATAAAAATAGCTTTGCAGCAGCTGGAGGGTTCCTATTGAAACATTTTAAACTATTAGTGTCTGAATACATAAAGAAAATAAAGCACCGTCTGAGGCTGAATCCCAATTCACCCCATAGCCCTACCCCTCATTCACATAAAGGGGTAGGGTTGTCCCGATTCTCAATTAGACTGAGGGGGAGGGCTAAGATGAAGGGCTGTAAAATGTAGATTTTCCAGGACTACACTATGAACGAAGAGGTAGGAGGAGTTTCATAGAATTCTGTTCAGATTATTGATCAGATGGATGTAAACAAATACGTTCTTCGTAAACAACAATCATTTCAATTTCCATCTGTTTATAGTGGCATGGATGACCGCTGATGATGTAACAGGTCGTTAAGTGTTGTCTCATTTCAGTGAATGTTTCAACCCCTACCCTTTGCAGTTCCATTTCAAGGGGTAGTGGAAAGTGCAAGGGTTAGGGTTAGGGGTTATGGCTAAGGGGTGAAATGAGATTGGGTCCAATAAAAGTGGGTCTAGATAAATATGACCCATTCAATTGGTTTGACATTAAACATTCAATAATTCTCATACAATAACACGGCCAATGCACTGGACAACAGTGGACAACATGGTGGTGCAGTAGTTAGCCCTGTTACCTCGCATCAAGAAGGTCCTGGGTTTGAGTCCAGCATGAGCCAACACGGTATTTATTTCTTACTTCAACCTGTCTTAAAATTGTATTTGAATTGTATTTGAAATTGTATTTGAATTGAATTTGAATTTTAATCAATGTGAAGCACTTTGAGCTACAGTTTTTGTATGAAAGGTGCTATACAAATAAAGTTTATTATGATTATGATTATTATTCTGTTTAGAGTTGCATGTTTGCGTGGTTCTCTCAGGGTGCTCCATGTTTCTCCCATCATCCAAAGGCATGGAATGGGTTAATGTGAGAGTGTTTGTATCTACGTGTCCACCCTGTGATGAACTGCTGACCTGTCCAGGGCGTACTCCCCTCTGTATCTGGTAGCTCTTGAGGTTTCAGAAGATTGAATAAATGATTCGCAGCTTATTCATGGAATAAACAGTCCTTAAGTCCATCTGTGTAAAACTGAGGGATGTGCCATTTAAGTCACGCCAAAGCTATGTTCTTTTACACAGAAACTTTTTCAAGCCCCCGCATACTTTCAGGGGATCCGATGTGAAGACTCAGGCCTTAACACACTCCTCTGATTCACGCTTATAAAGGATGTACATGAGAGCGACTTTAACGAAAGGCCAATATCTGTCTAATACATCATCAAGCCAATACATTGGTCTCACTCCAGTACACACTCACACACAAACATAACGACCGGCTGAGGGTGGTGGGGAGATTATCCTCCTTGTCAGAAAGGTGAGGCTAACACATACGCTCAGGCGCATAGCCACACACAGTCTGAGCTCTGACAAACACAGGGAGGCTGGGGTGTCGACGCACACTGAGCGCCACCTGTGCCCGGGCATGAGGAGATCGAAGGGCAAAGTCCCGCATCTCCACAGGGAGGACAGACTGGCACTGGTGGGCAGGTAGGCATAAAGGGAGCTCATCCTGTCCTACTGTATCAGCTGGCATCTCACAGATTAACACTTGGATGGGCAGATAGGCTTGTTAACACATGCTCCCATCCACCCCCACCTGCAGCACGCACACACACACACACACACACACACACAAAGAGCTAAATCCTCCACCACAGAGAGCAGATTTCAGGCTCATCGTCTTCATTCTGTCAGGGTGGAGACGTGGAGCGATGGCGGGTGTACCGGAGCGATCCCAGTCAGGATTAGCAACACTATCGCAGGGGAATCAGTGGCGAATAGGAATCTGAGCTGTGGTGGGTAGGGTGAAGGAGGGGGGAGTAGGTAAATTGGGCAGGGGTAGATAGAGCTGCAGGTTGTGGACCTTAAAGTAAGGCAAAGATTAAAATGACAAACATATTGATAAAGAGGAAGAGGTGACAGGAAGTGATCATAACAAGAGGATTTGTATGAATAATAAAAGTCCTACAAACTAAAAGATGAGCAGCATCATTTCATCTTTGTCAACAGCACATTATGGAAGTAAAAGTTTGATTTAACAGGTGTCTAACAGTCATTTACTGTGAATTTGTCTGGGCTTCTGTAAATGTACTTAGTGGTGGCAGTGATAAAGTAAAGCCACGGCACCACAGCAAGTTCAAGTTCTATATTCCAAGCCTTGCTTTATTAAATGTAATCAAGTATTATTGGCAAAAAGCACTTAATATGAATTCTACTGCTATTCTCTTTATTCAAATTACTGCTGTGATTTTGTACTTTTATTGTTGTAGGCTATACGTTTAAGGTTGAGTTAATCTGAAGCACTTTATAAACTCCTGGTAGTTTAATCTACAACAATGCATCATATTCGATATGATTAGAATAGGTCTTAATCATCTCTGTCCTCTGACTTTTCATATCTCTGAAAAGGAAATTTTCAATGAGCTCAAAAAGAAGAGTGCTGTTTTCACTTTGTGATGATGCATTTTTCCAGAGTTTTAAAAGAGATAATTTAGCTTAAGAAGGAAGAGAATTCCAAATTCAACCCATAAAGTCACACTACTTTACAAAAACAACCCATTTGGGTGAAAGTGGAGAAGAGAAGGAGATGAAGAACTGTGATCTGGAAAGTAACCAGAAAACAAAGCTGTTCGAGCGATAGTAGATAGTGTCCATGGAGAACAGAGGGGACCTGTTCTGTTCAAATAACATGGACACAAACATGGTTGAAAATATTATATTTAGTAAGAATTAGAGATGGGCGATAAAACAATAATGATACCGCAATAACTTTTCTTCAATATAAATATGAGACATGCCTGATACAATTTCAGTAGAATGAATTCATCCATGTTTTGACAGACATGTAACAGTCAGTCATAATTAAGTAGCACTGCACTGAACCAAGTGATAGATAGATAGATAGATAGATAGATAGATAGATAGATAGATAGATAGATAGATAGATAGATAGATAGATAGA
>JAPSES010000144.1:20791687-20806701 GCA_029822895.1 Maxillicosta whitleyi
TAGATAGATAGATAGATAGATAGATAGATAGATAGATAGATAGATAGATAGATAGATAGATAGATAGATAGATGAATATGAAATATAGGGCGTTTTCACACAGTTGTGTGTGTGGTGGGAGGAGGAACTGTAAATATATTAATTTTGCACATACAAAGTGATTGATCAAACCTCAAAGTAATTTTGTTATAGAAACTGTGTCTATATTTAACACGTGTCAAAGGGTTTGGAAGTGGTTGAATACCTTCTATGACTAAACTCCTCCACTGTTCCATGTCCGTATGTCTGGACCGTTCCAGTCTCTGTTCCCATCAGCGCTGGTGGAACCAGAGCCGTTTTTACACCATTTTGTTTCCAGTAACACACGCAAAATCCTCATATATATAGAGCGGTCTCCAAGACTTTGCACCTGTTGTCATTTGCCCAAGCAATCTTTGTAAATCACCCACAAACTACGGTTCAACCCCACACGCAAAACCCTAGATTGCACATGAAAGTTAGTACACGTAAACTGTAGATGCAGCCCTATATTTAGAAATAGGTGCAAACAGAACATACTTACGCTCATACAGTATACTTATACCTATATAGAACAGTGTAGCGCCATTTTGACTGTAATTGTTTGCCCAGATCAAATGTGAAAAATGTTGTTTCACACGTGCACAAGCTAGACTCTAAGTAAATCGTCCCCAAAGGCAGAGCCAGAATTATGTGGGCGGAGCCACTAATTGAAATGTATAAACTTTCTACTTACATAGTAAAATTCCCTTTCTGGTAACATTAAGATGGACAATTTTTTTTACTCAAATTTTAAAAAGCTCCGCACCATTATATTTTTATTTGTTCAAAAATAATATTTCAGCATTGAGACCTGATGTATCAAATATGATACAAAATATAGGTACATGGAAATTGTATATAATGTGTATAACATACAAATGTATATATGTATGTATTGAGATGTTCAGAAGGACCAATAAAGGGTCTGGTTTCAAAGAACTGGAATTTTCTGTCTGATTTAATGCTTAAGGCTTTATGTGGTTAATTACATTTCAATGTATATAGACAGTTTGTTCATTCACACTTAACTAATCTGTTGACCCAAAAGTACAATATTTCCCTCCTCAGTGGTGTAAAGAGTGGCATGAAATAGTGTTATTAACAACGTCACAATAGAAGATTAAATAAATAGTCCACATGCTCTTTGAGTTCCAACAGGACGACAGACACTGAAGTCGGACCAGTTTATATTTAAGTACAGTTGTATAGTTCATATAAATAGGCTGGATGTCCAACAGAATGTCATTACACTGTACATTCTGCTCAGCCTTCATAACTGTCATGTAAATGATGTAAAGCCATTAGTCTGCTTCTGAAAATGGAAACATTTGTTTATTCTTTTCCTGCGCATGATGCTCGCCCGTTCTCATCACTGTGTATGTACACAGCGCACTCAATACTCATCAGTACACAAAGTGACAACTTAGGGGCCAGATTAGTGCATGTGCAATATCCACCCTCAACCCAAGTAAATTAATTGTCTAATAGCTTTAAATTGATTAGGCATGTCTCGGGTTTGAGTTGCAAATCTCTCTCTAATCCAGGTATTTCCCTCTCAGGATAAGCATGGGATTGCTTTAATTAGCAACGCGGCCATGTGTGTTGGGTACAGTAACATGGCAGCGAACACCTGGAGCTGAAGTTCCAATGTGTTCAGGTGATAAGGGCTTTCTACTGCGCTGCATTCAGCCACTTCCCCCAAACACACAGATAATGCCACACTAGAAAACGCTAAGCAGGCAAAAAAAAAAAAGAACATAAATGTATTTGGCTAGGAGGTGCCATAAGCAGCGAATGGATCTAAAAACAAGTGTGTGTTTCTTCATTCTAATATGTCTTTGTTATATTCCATGAAGTCACAGGCTGAAGAGTTGGTGCTGGCCTTTTTTTTTTTTTGCTTTTAATATATATATATATATATATATACATATATACACTTTATACTTTGGTTTGGAAACTATTCAAAAGGGTAAGTTAAAAGTTTGAAGGATATTCAGTTAATCTTCTGTGAGAAACTAGAAAAACACTCAGAGAGCACAAACCTCCTCCAAGCAGCACAGTTCCCCCACATATTGTACCTGACACCCCGCAATATTACTCCTACATTTGTTCGTCCCTGGCCGACGTCTTTGAAAAACAAAAAAAATTGTCAAGGACAGCGCCAAAGCAAACGGAATTACAAAGAAGGTAAAGCAGACATCCCAAGAAAGTTCTCAGGAACCTTAACATAACTCACACCATTAAGATTTCTGCTGATGTTGTATTCCCAGAAAATAACTGGCTAAAGACAACTGAAATCAATACAACACCCAAAAAAAAAGAAAAGAAAAAAACAATACAAGGTGACAGACCGGCCAATATCAACAAAAGAAGGAAATAACCTAAGCCTGCATGGGGCCATGGGACCTCCCCTGCCCATACAACAATAAGAAACACAGAATCAAAAAAGACGAGCGGACCCATCACCACAAAATGAAAGCGCAATTACTCAAAATGTCTAAAGAGCTGTAGGTACAGTCGGTGCTGAGCCCAGCCCTACTCCCCTTATTTAGGCCAAGCTCCAAACAGGATGTTGCAGATTTCATGCTAACACATGCTAAAACCTTAGCCTAAGTCATATTTTTTTTATCATGACTGGTACTAGCGACCTGAACCCAAATGCAGGGCAGGAAGGAAACAGTGCATTTAAAACAAAAACAATTTATTAGAAACAAATAGGCAGAGGTACAAACTGGGGCAGGCAGAGACGGATGTCAAAATCCAATTTACACAGGCGAAGGTACAGGTAGGGCAGGTAGAGGCAAAAAACAAAACAAAACACACAGGTGAAGGTAAGACAGGCTAAGACGAACTAGCAATGAAACACTGACAAGACAGGGATAATATACACTGGGGCACGAAACAAGAAACAGGTGTGAACAATTAGGGTGGGGTCAGGCAAAAACACAGGTGGGAAAGACAGGGAACAGGAAGTAAGGACACCTAACACCACACAGGAGGGAAACTACAAAATAAAACAGGAAGAGACACGACAAAGACTAAAGCCTGGGGGCAGATGTGACAATTTTTGGCCAAACTGTGATATTTGCATAAAATTAAATAGCACTGTTAAGAGAGTAAAGTTATGCAGAATATATCAGAATTTGGAAAAACCCACAAAAACCAAATGCAATGATGCTATCAAGCTAATGACACGTTTGAATCTGTACATCCAGCTTCTTTAAGTTCTGTCCAAACAGTCGAATGAAGAGCGTGACGGCACAGAACCTTGTTTCTACAGAACCCCACTTAGACCCCACCATCTTTGGGAACAACTCGGGCTATGACTCATAACAGATATTTCCATTTTGGTAAAAGTCAGCAGCTGATTGACAGATGATGTAAAGGCTCCAGTGATTAAGACACAACAGAAACTGAGATCAGCTGCTGGATACAGGAAATAACAGCATGTGGAAGGATAAGGAGAAATAATTAAAAACATAAAAAAAAATAATAAAAAAAAAACACTGGTGCTGTTAAATACACACCCTGTCAACTAAATACGAAGCTAAAATGACACAGGAATGGAGCTATGATATAGCTCTGATTGTTCATTATAACATTCTAATCTACTGCGCTCTGAAAATACCCTTTGTTGTCTGAAATCTTCTACAATGAAACCACCAGGAAGTACCGGAGGAAAGTTCGCTGTGGCTCAGGAAGTACAACAGTTCATCCAATAACCAGAGGGTTGGCTGTTCTAGTCATGTGCCGTTGTGTTCATTGACACTTTATCCACCTGGCCTCCAATTAATTTTTACTATTATTATTGTTATTATTATTATCGTTATTGATATTATTATTATTATTGTTATTATTATTATTATTAGTAGTAGTAGTAGTACTAGTAGCAGTAGTAGTCGTAGTAGTAGTAGTAATAGTAGTAGTGATAGTAGTAGTGGAAGTAGTAGTAGTAGTAGTAATCATAATAATAGTAACAGTAGAAGTAATAGTAGTAGTAGTAGTAGTAATAGTTGTAGTAGTAGCAGCAGTAATAATAATAGTAGTAGTAGTAGTAGCAGTAGTAATAGTAGTAGTAGTAGCAGTAGTAATAGTAATAATAGTAGTAATAGAAGTAGAAGCAGTAGTAATAATCGTAGTAGTAGTAGTAGCAGTAGTAATAATAGTAGTAATAGTAGTAGTAGTAGCAGCAGCAGCAGTAATAATAGTAGTAGTAGTAGTAGCAGTAGTAATAGTAGTAATAATAATAGTAGTAGTAGTAGTAGTAGTAGCAGTAGTAATAGTAGTAGTAGTAGTAGCAGCAGTAATAGTAATAATAATAGTAGTAGTAGTAGCAGCAGTAGTAATAGTAGTAGTAGTAGCAGTAGTAATAATCGTAGTAGCAGTAGTAGTAGCAGTAGTAATAATAGTAGTAATAGTAGTAGTAGTAGTAGTAGCAGTAGTAATGGTAGTACTAGTAGTAGTAGTATTAGTAATATATTTCTCCTACTGACTTGCTATAGCCTTTAATTTCCAGTTTAACAGTAAAAGTTGTACATGTTCATCCTGCTCCCTCTTGTGCATTAACATGTTTCTGTTGGAGTCTTTATGTTGAACGGGTCATTTGGGGACAGTTGGTGATTCCATTATGAAACTAAGGCTCAGTTGTTTCTGCTCACACACATACACACATTTTTACAAACAATGAATATAAAAAGGAGTGGTGTATATCAGATGGCAAAAGTTTTTTTTGTCTCTCAAAGAAATCCTTTGAATCCGTTTTAGAGTAGCCCTTTAAGAGTCTCCAAAGCGTGGAGGAGCCAAACTTATTATTTCCAGTGTTTCATATTCCTTGTGTTTGAGTGATCGTCATGGTGATATGAACATTAGGATGCATCGCAGAGGGCGTGGCTGGAGATGGAAGCCACAGTCTTCAATGTCACATCCTCAACGGTGGCTACGACAGAAGATGTGCCAACTTTACTTTCATCAGCTCCTGCTTTATCTTTACAACCATGACTTTCACATGCATACCTTCTGAATGTCGCATTAATGTCTCATTTAAAACAATTACTGTGGTATGTTTTGGACATCTTTATGTGGACTTTGGATCCTTTTAATTTTGCTCAATAGAAACATAGAATAAGGTAGAATAGGAAAAATAACCTGTAGTTATAAACCATGTGGTACAGTCCAAGACCGATAGTTGAACATATGGATAAATGCAATACACTTTAACTCAAATAAAGCATCATATTGATGAGGAGAAAATCTCCAACTCCACAACCAGCTTGTATAAATGGTAAACAGATTTCGCCGTGAAGTCTGTATTCCATGTTACATCATGATGGGAAATTACTAGTGCAATCATACACAAACAACTCATTGAGAAAACCCTTGCCCTGAGCTAAAAACACAGCAGTTGGTCTCCAATATGTGAATGACAAATGAATATCACTCAGTGGGTCAGATGGTGTAGACACACTCCATGCTCTGTGCTAATCAGGCCAACCTACAGACCTCACATACCATCAGGACATCCTCCAGGGGGAAATTAGTACGTTCCACTTTGCTAAACGAGTCTACTTTCCTCCCTGGGTGAATGCATTGTTTGTTCCATGGGCAATTTCTTTATGTAAATTTTACTACAATGGGTTACATACCAATTATAAGTAAAACATTCAGTTTTATACTGATTCTAAACAGCAAATTAGAGCCACATGTATACACAATTTCTCAGGAGCAAGCTACTTTAAGAGCAGGAGAGAACTATGTGTGCAATGTAGCATGATTTACTTGTCAATTAAAACAAAGTATTCCAGAAATTGTTGTTGTTGTTGTTGTTTTTTCCGGAGTACAGTTAGCAATATAGCAATCTTTGACAGCAAAGAAGAAAGATTTTGGGTCTTCATTGACCAGCCAGTCAATGAGTAAATACCCCATGTAGATAAGAATGTTCTCTCTGGCTTCCTTCCACTGAACAAACACATGCACCTTAATAGGTTAATTAGTCAATTGAACTCACCCAGATGTGTGAAGGTGAGAGTAAAGGGTCGTTCTTCATATTTGTCGATCCTACTATGAATTAGCGACACATCCGTGGAGTAATCCAGGATGGACTCATTGGCACCGTGGATAGGCTTTGGCATCCCGGAGACCAGTTTGGAAACTGAACGAATGAACGAACTTTGTCGTCTAAAAATTGGCCGACGTTATCGACGTTACAGAAAACAAGTTGGCAAAAAATGCAATGGTAACTACCAACCAAGTATCACAGTGTATTTCTGTGGCCTTTCTCCATTGTCGCAGTTCAATCTGGTCCAATTTCATCAACAGTAACAGTACTTTATACTGCACAGATTATATTTGGCAGCATGGCCCTGTTTTTGGAGGTTTTTTACCAATCCTTGTGTTGACATATTAACCCATAAAAACCCAAACATCCACCATCGACCAAAACCATCTACTGATCTAAAGTGTTCAATAACTGTTGATCCAATAATGCTATAAATACATGGAAATAATTGGTGTAAACACTGTCATCTTCTACAACATTGACTCACCAGTAAAACCATGGAGTCAGATAAATGACAGTGGATGGACACACTGGGTTTGTATTCAGTTAATGAGAGACTGGGTTGAAAAACACCCTATATTACATTAGGCTGATGCTTTTATCCAAAGCAACTCACAAATTATAGGCATGTACTGCATAAAAGGCCTTGCCCAAGGGCCCACCTGGTATTTGAACTGGCAACCTGCCACACCAAAGTCTGCAGTGTAAACGACTTCAGACTCTTATGCCGCTTTTCCGCTCCATGGTACCGGCTCTACTCTACTCGACTCCACACAGTTCTTTTGCTTTTATCTACAAATGAGTGTTCAGTTTCATTTGCACTTGTGCGGGCGGCGGTCCGCACCGCTCCTTACCCCCATAGTATTAGAAGTAGGACGTAAAGCGGCCCCGCCCTGGGGAGTTGGCACAAATATGTCAGTGGTCTGTGAACACATCCTCTACCTCCACGGTTCTGCTGTGGTTCTACGTCTGGGTACGGGTCCACCAGAAAACGGACAGAACTGTGGACAGGGGACGGATGGTGTTTACATTTCACTACAACATAATACACTATAATATTAGTACAATATTTATTTTTTGTAGGCGTTTTGTAAACCGCAGATTAGACCCGTGCTCTGGTTCTTCCGACCCGACCTGACATCTGACACAACATTTTTCACCCGTTTCATATTTTTTTTACGGTTCACCCACAGGTACCCGAACCTGTGCAGGTCTCCGGTATAAGGAATACAACATCTGACGTCATTACTCAACTAAAAAATACTGAGGAGATGAGAGAAAGAACTGAGTCGCCAATCTGAAAAAATGTCTGTTGAAGAAACAAGATTAATTCAGGAAAGCGAGAAAGAGAAAAAAGCAACAGTCGAAGCAGCTTCGTGGTGAATGAGATGAGATTCTAGGGCCGTTCAGAGAAGGTGAGTTCATCAGAAAGTGCATGTTAGTAGCTGCGCGTAAAGTCAAATAAACCCCAGGAAAGTTAAGACCCTGCTCTAAAGTATAAACACTGGACTTGGTGATTCAAGTGTCCAGTTGAGCAGCTAAAGTTTACCACAGTCAAACCTGTCACATCGCACTTCTCAGAGCCAGACTGTCACATGACTTTGGATAAAAGCAGCAGGTCCAGATTGAGCCCAGTAATACTCCGACCAAGACACTGGGGTCAAAGGTCATAGAAGGCAACATGTATGCTAATATGAAGTTTTTGATTTATTCATATTCTTTTTATCAGTGTAATCGTGTGTGTGTGTGTGTGTGTGTGTGTGTGCAGGAAATAAACCTTTAAAGGAGTGAATTAAATGTGTTAATTGTGTTACTTTTCGTAGATATATATTTAATGTCTAGCAAATGCGTCTCTGATTTCTTAATCATGTGATGTTTTATCTTTTTACATGTGATAATCCATCATTAAATTTCTAAATTTTCATGGTATCCTACATTGTCATTTGAAAAGCGCTATAGAAATAAAATTTATTATTATTATTGGGTTTTTTTTTGTTTTTTTTTAATATTTTCATATTCCACCTCCATCAAACAGACGTTACATGACACATTTTCAAAAGTATTTCAGGTGTACGTAGAGTGTTTCCTTGTGATCGCAGATTTCACACATTCATTTCATTTAGAATAATTAATTTCATTTAGACTATGGCAGGTTC
This sequence comes from Maxillicosta whitleyi, assembly GCA_029822895.1. Lineage (NCBI taxonomy): Eukaryota > Metazoa > Chordata > Actinopteri > Perciformes > Neosebastidae > Maxillicosta > Maxillicosta whitleyi. The sequence continues at coordinate 20,799,959 of JAPSES010000144.1, forward strand.
TACATCTGCTTTACATTCTCAGTTTGCTGTAAACAGATCTGGTGCGTCCCGTCCACAGCAGGTTGGTGGTGAAAAACAAAACCAGAGTCTTTGCCCTATTTGTTGTCTTTCAATAAATCTGTATAAAACATGAACACACACACACACACACACACACACACGTAATTAAACAGAGCTGTGTTCTATGGAGAGTCTGAAGTAACCAATCAGATCTCCATTGGTTATCAAAGATCTAAAAGTCAGAATTGTTATATAATCTATATCATAATTATCATAATACAGGAAGGGCTCAGAGCGTGTGTGTGTGTGTGTGTGTGTATCTGCACAATTTTGAGAAATCTGAGATGTTTTTAACTGGCTAATTTAGTTCCTGTAGTTGAATAATAATCCTTTCTCCACATATCTTGATATGACCAATATTTTAGGAGATATTAGTCATTTTGAAATACAATAGCCATACATTAGTCCCATTGTTCAGTTGACCAGAAGTGCAGTACCACACTGCATGATGGGAAATAAAGTTAAAAATAGGAATGATGTAGATATCTGTATTAATATGACCCATGCATGGTTCCCCACGGGTCAGCGAATTAGTATATTATATAATATTACGATGTTTTCTCAGAGTAAAGGCAAGACGTGTCTGCATTCAGCCAAGAATGCATTAAATTCCAGTTCATTTCTGACCAGTAAATACTGACATGATAACCAAAACAGGCTAAAAAAAAAGGTTTGTTTGTAATCATTAATATACATCTAACATTTGTAATAGTGCTTTAAAATCATAGAAATGACACATTAATATGAAGAGTTCTTTTCCAAAATGCTATATATACAGTATATATATATATAAGTGTTTTTATTGTCTTTCTCTGTCAATATCACTGAAACAACTAAAATTCTTATGGAAATAGCAGATAACATTAACCTAGATCCAGTTTTCCTCATGCTATCTTAAAATCAGATTGTAAAAATGTAAATAAAAACTAATTAAATGGCTTTTATAGTGTTTTGGAAAAGAGCTCTTCGTGTGTTAATAATACGACTGATGTTAGCGTTCATTAAAATGTTTACGTCATGAAATGTGAATGCATGGGAGGTAAAGGTTCAGCTCTTTTCAGTCCAAAACGGAGATAATAAGAGATATATACATATGTGCATTCTTACTGTTACGTCACTTCACATCATGAATAAAAGTTCTTATTTTCGAGTGCACATGAATTAATATATATGTCCTTCTTGGATTTACACTTAATCTGACTTTACTGGAGGCACACAGACAATTAGTTGAGCAACGTTTGTGTTTGAAACATATAGTTTTTAACCACCTATATGGTTTATTATATTCTGCTTTTAAGAAAAAAAGACAAATTCACATTTAATCTGTGCAATCAGTGCATTAATATATATGACCATTTGAGTTTTTACACCGATAGTGTATTAATGATGATTAATGTCTTTACTGTGGTAATCTTATGTAGCAATTTAGATTGGATTTGATTTAAGGGTGTATCCTTTTCATCTGAATCTAAATGTTTCTAAACTTCTGATGGCAACAAAGTCATATAAGGATTTTCTCCTGTCATATATTTTTCATTAAAAAAAAAAAATCACAGTAAAACGAATGGCATTTATGGTAGTATTTGAGGGCTTGTGTTCGTTTAATACATTTTCTGCAGATTTATAATGACGTCTGTGAATAGAAAAACAGAACGAATGTGATGGCTGTGTAATAATATTATTATTGTATGTTCTATAATATTAAGACATTTTTTTTTTTTTAAATATGATTCCTTTTTGCGATGTTAGTCCATATCATATACAACTTAAATGAGGCGTTTCAGTGTTGCTGTTGTGGTTTAATTCAGTCTTTGCCTCTTTTTACATTAAATATTGGACTTTTTCTAGATGGTGCCCTTTTCTTAATATATTTGGTAAATGCTATTTTTCTTACAGGTCTCATCTTCTTCTGTTTGTTCAAGCAAAACAAAGCTGCAAAATCACTACCTCTGCAGCACTGAAGTATTTTTCCTACTATCAGGTTCCTTGTGTAAAAGAGCAGTAAAAGATGGCAGTTTAACGAAGTAGCTGCGGGTTGAATCATCCTTGCATTATGCCACCCATTGCTACACCCGGAGGAAATCAGATGTATTTGCAGGAAAGTGCCACAGATTATTACTTAAATAGTAAAAGAAAAGGACAAGTTAAACATCTCGTTCCACCTTTATTCTATGAGAGCAGGAGGAGGTGTAAAGAGCGGCGAGGTGGTAAAACAAACAGCTCATCAGCAGAGGTCAGCTTATCAGGCTGCGACATGACTGTGTATCACCCACTCACTGAGTATTGAGCCAGGGAAATGTGGCTCAGCGATCAACCGGCCTGCTCCATTGATTAACAGCGTTTTCTCATTCCTGGCCAAGAAATTGGCTTCCCCCAAAACATGTGTCGTTTGTTTGAGGAGAAACAAGGAGCGGTGCCATGTGTTTGTGTGCTTACGCTACGTTCGCACTGAGGAGAGGGTACGCTTCCAGCTGAGCCACTCTGCATTTTGAAACCAGCAGCCAAATGCTTCTCATATGGAGAGGGACTCTAAAAAACCCCTCTCAGTTTGAATGCAAGTATCTCAGTGTTCGCCTGCTGGGCCTGATCTTCCTATTGGCTCAATATTTTGGCCCCCGTTGTACCCCAAAGTAAACCATTTTGTAGCTCGCCCACCTCCCCCCTCCCCTCTCTAAGCATTTATCCCCCATCACCCCTCCTTATCACACACACATGCAAATGCAGTACACTTATTTTGGATCCCAGTGGGTGTGTGGGCTATTCAAATGTCCTGACTCAGAGATTTAAAATGTCATCTAAAACCCATTCAATGCTGTTAAGGCTTGTTTTATTTTTCCAGCGTTAAACTACAAGGTCAGTTTGCAACAACAGCTGATGAGCGATCAATAGGAGATTTGAATTTAAAGAGCCGTGGCCCCGGGGACGGCCAGTCGGCGGTGCATGGTGTTACCACAGGCGGGTCTAAGCCCTGGGGCTCAACAGAGACCTATATCCTTCCACAGCTCCCACCAAGACCCTCCAACCCCCCACCTCCCCAAGCTTGGTTAACTCTCAAGACCATGATTAATTCATGGTGGATTACAGTCTGGAGGCAAGGGAGAAAACTGGGATTGCATACGGTCCTAACTGCACATGGGGGGGTTAGGGAGATAAAGGTTCCCCTGGATTCATGCCACAATCCCGCTGCCCGACTCGTTTCCCTATAACTATGAATAATTTTTTTATCCTCTCCAGAAAAAGATCACGCCTCAGTGTTTGGCTGCTTGATTATTATTACGGCTGTGTTCTGCAAAATAAGTTAGGAAAAGTCCCTCCCAGTCGTCAGACCGAACCGCAAGAGCAGTAAGCTGCAGGGAATAATAATGTAGGAGCCGGCTAATAAAAGCATAACAAGCAGGAGAGCTGCGGTCAAGGTAATTTCATCATTGTCCTTCACAGTTGCACAGCTAACTGCTTATGATAAGTCGACAACCTCGTGTAAGTGAACGTCAGAGTCTGAGGTTGGAGCCAAAGTAGTTGGGGGAAAGAAATAGCATCAGCATAAGTTGGGATTTCACTCCCCCTTGCGTTGGCTGCAGTGAGTCATACCACCGCTTCCAACCAAATCAGCAGAAAAGTTTTTTGTTGTGTAAACCCTTGTTCTGTTTGTCTATGAATTGTCCTCAGAGCCATCAAGATGTGGTGCACCGCTGCGGCAAGGGAGGGAAAAGAAAACTGTTTTCGGATTGGTATCACAAAACTAATCCTGCATGAATCTAAAGCATGTTTATGAAAACGCTTCCAAGTTCTCCTTCTCACTCCCTTCTGCCTTTTGGTGTCTTTTCATCACTTTCCAGCGACTGCCGTTTCAATTTCAGCCAATGTTTTTGAATCCCATTAATCAGAATTAACAAATGTTTACCTGTCACCATGTCTGCAAAGGCCAATTATTTCACACTCCGAGTGAAAGGAAAATTAGACATGTAGACAAAAAAAAAAAAAAACCTTCATTATGAAATGAGTGACACTGGCCTGATAAGTGCCGTAAAGAGAGCCCTGTGATGTACGGCTCCGCTGATGCTGTGTGAAACATAATACACTGAAATGGAAGAGTATGCTGTAAAGTAGCTGCTCCAAAGAAAATATGTTAAATTCATACATATATTTTCTAGTTTTATTAGAAACACATTTCTGTCAACATGTTGTATTTATACAGTGAATGGTCTAATATGCACTGGAGGTCACATAAGCTTAGGTTTATTGGAACAATAAAAGACATACCATGAGGGCTTGATATTCAAAGAGATGTAGCAGTTACTAGCTGCATATTTGACCATCAATTTTTAATAGTTCGGATTTTTATCCTTTGAAGACACAAAAATAAAACCTGTCTAAGTATGTTATATTAACAATTTTATGAATGTATCGTCAGCAGACTAAAAAATTAAGAAGTCAATTACTCCTTTTAAACACTTACATTATTTTTCAACACGTTCTGCAGATGATGGTGCAAAGCACTTTAACAGTATTTGTGCTATTCTTTTTTTTTTTTAATTTGGCAACTGTCTACTTATGTTTTTTATTGTTTTTTCAAACTTTTTTGTAAACAACATCTTGTACAAACTAGCACAGTGAACCACAACCTCAGCAAATGTGTTTTATCTCCATACAATATAAATGAAATCAATACAAAAGTTTGGTTGGTTGCTTGGAACATTTTTATGTGGATCAAGAGGTTCTAAAACATGGTTTTTCGAGACTTCTGGACTCCTGAATTAAATAGATTACGTAAACAGTTGACTGTTCTAAGTCCCATTTAGAACCCCGGTAGAAGTTTTTTAGAAGGTAGACTTCATTTCAACATTTCAAGTTCACTTCCATTTTAAATAAAGGGATTGCAATCCATAGAGGGCTTTTACTGTGTTGCCTTTTGAAGGCGGTCGTCTTCGGATTTGGTGGAAATTCTGACACCAAGGAAAAAAAAGAAAAGAAAGAAATAGTCCAGGAGGAGAAAGAATTTTCATTTCCTCTGGCCTCAGAAACATACATATAGTGTCAAAAATGTTAAGTGTCAATATGGCAAAGCCTTGAGAGGCAAAGAGGTCTGAGGAGCTTCTGAATAAATACAAGGGAAACAACTAGTGCCTCAAACACAGTCTGAACGCTGCTCAGCCTTCTTACAGTGCCAGGTCAGCACACACCCAACCCTCTGCCCCTTTATTCTCTCTGTAAAGCTATTGAAGTCTTTGACAGTAGCTAATGATGTTTTCGTGTTTGGAACATACTTCAGGAGATTTCGAAAGGGTTGTTTTTACCCCAGCGGTGAGTGTTAGGGGTTTGGTCACTATGCTTGGGCCACTGACAGGAGTCAGGAGAGGTGACAGGGTCCCCCAGGGGCCCAAAGGAAAAAAAAAAAGAAGGGGTGGGGTGGGGGGGTCATAGAGGGGGCAGTTCAGCAGTCTCGCCTAGTTACTTTTTTCATGTAAGTCCAGTTTTGGATTCAGGTCGGGCAGCAAAAGAAGCACTTGAAACACCAAAACACAATACTGAAGAAAAGGTTCAGAGCATAATGTTTATGCCACACACATTTCCCCATGAAAAACAAAAACAAAATCAAATGGAAAAAAATAAATAAATAAATATGAAAAACAAAATAAAGCTTCTATCGTGTTGCCCTAACCCTGTCATTATCCATGTCCCTGTTGTTGACCCCAGCCCCAACACCCCCAAACATCACCACCCTCTGTTACCGAATCTCTTGCCAGTAGAGTCCACACTCTCAAAAAGCTACCACACGGTGCCCTCGTTCATTTCTGAGGGCGGGTGGGACAGGTGGTTGCTGTATCCACTGCCGTTCAGCGAAAGTGAGGTAAAGGGTGGGCTGGGGCCGAACACTTCAGAGGAGATGCTATGCAGGGGCCCCGGGATGCCGGGCTCCGGGCTGGGAGAGTCCCCTGGGTGGTGGGACATGATATCGGAGAAGCGCTGCACTTCGCTGGAGGGGTGGTGGCCCGGCAGAGGGTGGTCCATACCTCCCAGAGGGGTCCCTGTGGGCCCCGAAGAGGGCACGAAGGGGAGATCGACTGGGGTCTGGGCCTGCGACGACGGAGGCCCCTGAGGGAAGAAGTCATAGTTCCCTCCTGGGCCGTAGTACTCGCTTTGATAATCTGCAGATCCAAGAGAAGAAAAAAAACTGCGTTAGCTCTGAGAACAATGGGTGTGCAGAAATAATTCCAGAGACTTTGAGGAATTCATTGAATATACATAGCTTGATTTGTATTAGAGAGAGAGAGAGAGAGAGAGAGAGGGAGAGAGACAGACAGAGAGAGAGACCCTCGCCGTGCTACATTAGTCACAGAGCACGTTACACTTAAATCAAAACTGCAGTTGGGTGGGGAGAACAACGTGGCCACAAAATTAATTAAAACGGGGGGGCCATTTCATCAGCCATTCTACCTACTGAGACCGTTTTTTTTTTTTTTTTTCCTCAATTCAGCAGAATTTTATAAGAGTTTTTGCTTCAGCGAAAAGGACAAAGGGCCCAGCACAAATGAAATTTCTCTGAAAATTATCAGATATTTCAAAGCATTTCATGAACAGTGTCGAATCAAATCACTGAAATGTAAACCTAACTTTATTTTAACTTAACTCACTACCCAGTGGTTTCCAAAAAACAGTGAAGGGGTAAAAAAAAAAAAAGTATA
>JAPSES010000144.1:20824115-20840183 GCA_029822895.1 Maxillicosta whitleyi
TTCATCATTCCTTACATTAGTACCATTACTTCATTATTCCTTACATTAGTACCATTACTTCATTATTCCTTACATTAATACCATTACTTCATTATTCCTTACATTAGTACCATTACTTCATGGTACCTAACACAGCAGGTCCACTCACTCTTCATACACACGTCCTTACAGACCCTGTAGAACCACATTGGACCTGACATTGTTGACTCACTGTCATCACTGGAATGTTTACTGTCACTGTCTTGTAATATATGTGTAAATTACCAAAAGCAGTCACCTAATAAAGCGATTATTACGGTCATATTGTAATAACATGTAACTACCGTTGTGTGTCCTAATGCGAGGGCCTAACTCCTTTGGTAGTAGAATTCAACACAGTATTGGTTAAATGTTATATTTCTACAGGTACATAAGTGCTTCATCATGCACCAGAGCTCGTCTTAATCACTGCTCAGTTAAATTCAAAGTGTTCTGTCCGATACTTTTGGCCACTAACAGAACACGTCCTCATCTTATTACAGAAGTCTGCGGATGAGCTCAGTCATTAAGTGCCTTGTCTGGGCATATTGATCTTCAAACATAAACTTTATGACGTCCTTGTGGGAATTGGTAACAGCTCCTAGTGCCCCAGATTTGGTATCAAAACAAGATATTTTTAGTTGATTCCAGCAAACACCAAGGCTCTGAGCCTCTCGCGGTCTGATCTGCTGTAGGAGTTAGTTCAGTGCAGACGCTGCCACAGTCTAATCATCACATGTCAAATAATGCCATCGATATTATAATCCACATACAGCTTCCAGTCGAAAGTAATTTCCTCAGTGGCTCAAACACAGTCCAAATGCCAGTAGACTGACAAATTGAGGGCATTTTTCTTCTGAGTGCAACTGTGTGATATTCTCTTGGCTACTGAGCAAAAAAAAAAAATTACAATATCTCTGGATTCTTGCCTATTTCAGCAACTCAGCAAAAGTTTCTTCTTGCAGTAGTGCCCCAAATCCCCTACTCCTCCACCAACTGCGCAGACCAACACCCCCCACCCACCCCCCTTGCACACAATCCTCGCCTAAACTGGGTCCGTTGCCCTCCCTGGAGACAAGGCTATTTAACAGGAAGCTGACTGAACATTAAGGGCTTTGGCTGCGTGAACGTGGCAGGGTGGTGAGGGACAAGTAAGTGACTCCTGGAGCTAGGATAAGTAGAAGCCTGCAGGACACCACGGAGAGACGGGAAGTTGGACGTCTCAGCTTGTCTTCTAGCCAGCAACACAGCAGCCGAGCTGTCATTGCACTCAGTAACACGGCAGGTGTCTGTGTGTGTGTGTGTGTGTGTGTGTGTGTGTGTATTGTACTGGTGAAGGCATCAAGAAAAACTGTGTATCCCTACAGCCAAGTGTGCAGAGAGCAGCGAAATGTGGATCCAAAACTATTTTAAAACTAGGGAGCTGAGGATTTAGTGCCATCGTTATGTACTATCTCTAATTATTGACGCTGACAATATGGACGATGCTGAACAAGGCTCAGATCAAAGCTGGTACGATGTTGGACTATTTTTGTAACGCTTTAATGACTAAACTTTGATTCATGAAAGTTAATTAAAAATCAAATGAGGGTGTTCAGCATATTCCCATTCACACTTTAAATCAAGTCTCAAATAAAACACTGTGCACTAAAATAGTCCCTGTCAGTATTTTAGAATTAGATACAGTATATATGATGTTTTTAGGCTCACATTACTGAGGCTTTAACCCATAAAAACCCAAACATCCACCTTCGACTAAAACCACCTACTGATCCAAACCATCTAATATCTGTTGACCCACTAATTCCGTAAATGTAAATAACTGGTGCAAAATATAGTTTATTTTCTTTTCATGGTCATCAGATATGACCCATTTGGACTTTCAGAGTTCTCAGTAGTTACCGTGGAAACACCGTCATCTTCTACAACATTAATTCACCAGTAAAACCCATGGAGTTTGCTTTTATAACTTTATATATTTTTATAGTTATATACTGCTTATATCCTTGACTTTTATTTGATTGTATCGTTTAACCTTTATGCTTGAACTCTGACAGACCTCTGTATAATAATTCCTATGTACCTGAATGTGTACAAATGGCAAATAAACTAGGTGCTTCTACGAAACTGGTCCCTAAAAACAGGACAGAGGGGCTGAAAATTCAAACCAGATGTAACTCTCAAAGGTACATTTTGAGAATCAAAATAAATATGCAAGGCAGTGTGTTTCACAAAAATGACCACTGTTGCAAAATCACTCACGATTTATGTTTCATTGGGTTCTGCGTGTAACATGGTAACAATGGGATACACCCGAAACCTGAAATGAGACTGAGATTCATGAAAAACCAACATATATGGATTAGAAAACCACAAGGATCAACAAATTCAACACAGGGTCTTTATTTTATTTATAGTGCTGTGTTAGATGATTTCAAGCCATGTTTTCCACATCAAATGCACTGAGACCGTGGTAGCTGTTCATGTCTTAGCTTTTCATCCAATTTTGGTCCTATTTTTGGCCCCAATATTTTATCAAACATTTATTAGTTTGGGGATGGTTCAGAGCAAAAGTATATATATATTTTTTATATTTATCTTAAGTCATCTATCTATCTATCCATCCATCCATCCATCCATCCATCCATCGTCCGTCCGTCCGTCCATCTGTCTATCTATCCAGTGTTGTATAAAGTACTGAAAATTCACACTCAAGTAAAAGTATCGGTAAAAAATTACTTTGGTCAAAGTCAAAGTCACTGACTGAAATGTTACTTCAGTTAAAGTCTTAAAGTATCTGAAACATTTGTGCTTTAGTCCAACAAGTACTGTAAAAATAAATGTATTCAAGTAATGTAACTAACAGTACAATTAAAAAGTAAATAACAATTAAAGGCAGTCTGAATGTCATTTTTTTTTCTTTTACTTTTTTTTTTTTTTGATAAACTGATTGTCAAGTACACTACTGAAAATGGAGACACACGGACAACCAACTGCAGGCACAATCCAGACCAGTTTGGAACTTTATAAACCTGTTCTTTTCTCTCTTTCAAATAAAGTCAGTGCTGAAAATTCAGCATACATTAAGAGAAAAATGAAAAAATGAAATAAATAAAATAAACTTTGTTACTGCCACCAACTCTATAATAGCGTTGCAGTCAGTCAGTGAGGGAAATACACGATTTACACTGAAAATATGCAAAATACATCGGATAATATTAGAATAAAAGGTCTATTCCTTTAGCGTTCATCTTACTTAACAAAGGGTAAATGGAGAAAAAAAAAATCATTTGGGACCTGTTACAAAAGTCATGTTGGGTCTTTCTGGGTTAAACTCTACTCATAAATGAAAATGTGCACCCTCAGAACATCACAGACATAAAAATCCACACATTAATTAAATAACTCTCAATGGAAAACTATAGTCTGAGCAGCAGCTAAAACCAGCATAGTTTAACATTACCTAAAATAAGAGGAATTATAAAGTTATATCGACAGAGTTGCATTGTGGAACTAACATGTATCATAACTGCTTTTAGTTCATGTCAAACACAGAAGAAGAAAATCAAATATTCTTCACTTTCCAGGCAAATAGTTGTGATTTTGGTTCCGTGTATGTATGTGTGTGGGCAGACAACATGTGACTCATGATGAGAAAAGAAGCAAGCTCTAGATTAAAAATGAACACTGAGAAAAGAATGTGTTTATTATTGAGACGTACAGTGCAAATGTAGACTATGCTTAAGTTATTTAATGTTTATACATGCAGTTTAATAATAATTTCTAGTAGCACTGACACAAGGTGTTTCTATTTGCATTGATGGTTAACAGGACTTTGCTGAAAGGTGAAAAAACAAACAAACACAATTTAGTGACATAAGAGCTGTGTAAAGATACCAACAATAAGCAAACCATTTTTATCATATTCTCCATTTTACACTTACAATAGAAACGAGGCCATTGTACAAACAGACAAATCAATCACACTCTATGTTGAAAAGTGGGAGGCTTTGTACGAATCTCAGCTAGCGTTTGATTCAATCTTTCACCATGTGGGACTGAAAGAAGCAGTTGGCCAGGATCAAGTTGTGGGTGTAGTGGAATGATGGGAGGCGCGCGTGTGTGAGTGTGTGTGTGTGTGTGTGTGTGTGTGTGTGGGAAGGGGGGGTGGACAATCTGATATTTAGCTCCACAGCAAAAAGGAAAAAATGAGAAAAAAAAAAAAAACCTCAAACACATCCATTGAGACAGACAAGTGTGACAAGTGTAGACTGACTCATCTCTATGTAGATTACATCAGAAGCAGATGAGCCGTGATGAGCATGTGCAGAAAAACCACACACACACATGCACACACACACACATGCACACACACACATGCACGGGTATTGACTGAAACTGACGTTCGAGCAGGTTTGGGTTCCATGGTATATGACACCGTGGACATGTGTTACTGTTTTTAAGTGTGTCAGGACACACACGTCTGTATTAAAATGTACTGATACAGATGGTACTGTTACTGTTTGTGTTGAATTGTAGCTCACTTCTACTACTAATACTACTACAACAACTACTACTACTACTATTACTACAACTATTCTTATTAATATTATTTTACTCTATTTTAATTGAATATTAGTTTTGTTTTATTGATTATGTTTTAAATGTAATTGTTGGCTTTTAACTTGTATCTTTTCCATTGTGTGTGTGTGTATGAATTGTGCTATACAAATACATTTACCTCGCATTGCATATTATTATTATTACTGCTACTATTACCAAAACTATTACTACTGATACCACTACACAGCAAATATGAGAGTGTTAAATAGTCAGTGTCAGTGTTAAATAGAGAGTGTTGGTGTTGTATTAACACCACATTGATTTAAAATAACACTGTGTGTGGTGTTTTTGTTACAATTATTCTGTTAAATCTCATCCTTACGCCCTTACGTACAAAGTGCTGTACAGTGTCACACTAAAAGGTTAGAATTAAAAGTAAATGAAATAGGAGGGAAAAAATAAATAAAAGCAATACATTTCGAATCAACAAAAATAAAATACATAAAATACAAAAGGCATTCCAACAGACAGGTGCAATAAAAACAAGATAAAGGGTAGGGATAAAAAGAGACACTTTATGCTGTTAAATTAACACTGGCATGTTTGCTGTGTACTAATACTACTATTACTATCATTATTATTACTACTACTACTACCACTATTACTATTATTTATTTGTTTATTAGAGACCATGCATATTAATGAATTACAGCTGCAAATATATCAGATTATACTTTCCATCAGTCCTGAGGCAGGTGACAAGAAAGACAACAACCAAAAGGCAAAACACACAAAACAACACAGTGAAGACAATCTACTGACGGTCACAGACTTGGTTTTCCTTCATCCAATGTTTAAACTGTGTTTTGAAGGAGGCATATGATTGTGTCACTACTACTACTATGACTATTGTTGTAGGTAAAACACTTTAAATTGTTTTGTACATGAAATGTGTTATATAAATAAACTTGCCTTGCCTACGAGTGTTACTATTAATACTACTACTACTCCTACTACTACTACTACTACTACTACTGAGTTACAATATCTGATGCTATTATTTCTATTTCAAAATTTTTACCAAAACCCCTCAAAAAATGTTCATTTTATTTCAGTCTATTATGTCATTATCTTTTACATCTATTTTCAACTTTAAACATAATAATAGTGATGCTTAGTTCTGCGTCTCTTATTTAACAGCATGTCTAAGGGCATAAAACAACCAGTTCATTTGATCTACCAACCCTGTGAACCTTCAACTATAAGCTTGGAAAAAACCCTGCAAAATAATCCCAAATCTAGTGACAAGCGGACAACTTTCAAGAAATCTTCCTCAGCCTTGTCATGTGTTTGAAGAACGTTTTTTTAAGGAAGCTGTTTTATCTTGACCTATAATATAGTTAAAAAGAAAGAAACAAAAGCACCAAAGAAACACGGTGCAGGTGTAAAGATAAGTTTTGCTTTGGCACCTCCTCCTCCTCCTCTGAACACCTGAGGTTACAGCCCAAGAATAAACAACTTAATGATTTTTCTTTCACTGTGATGAGAGTCAGACTGAAGTGTGTGTGTTCCCATCCTCTCAAACTCACAGGGCCAATCCTTGGCAGTGCACATCGTAGCAGTAGCTCTCTGAGCCTAAAGGGATCTTGACCCTGTTGATATGGCAAACCATGCAGATGAGATGTTGCTAAGCACCCGCTCTCCCTTTGCCATTGGAAAGGCCATGTGGGAACACTGTGGAGGGGCAGATAGCTGTGCTAGTTTACTGCTGTAGTCATCTCTCCTGTGGTGTGTGTGTGTGTGTGTGTGTGTGTGTGTGTGTGTGTGTGTGTGTGTGTGTGTGTGTGTGTGTGTGTGTGTGTGTGTCGCTACATAACACATCTTCCCTCTCTCTCCCCTTTTCTCGCGCTCTAGTATTTACTTTGCTGTACTTCCTGACTCGTTGGGATTAAGGGGTTGCCTCAATGTGTGACAAATCTCCTGATGGCACCAAATCTCCCAAAGCCCTTTGAACTGTGAAACCCTTTTAAAGGTGAAGTATTCAATTCCCCCCTTGTATTAATAGCATCAGCAATTTGCATTAAAGCTGAACTAAAAGATAGTTAATGGGGTAAATGTATCACTAAATTACATACAAATTCACCCCGGATTATCATCTCTTTTTTTTTTTTTTTTTTATGTCTGTCACAAAACATTTACAAATGCTGCTATAGACCACACAATGGGAAAACCTGGACTAGTGACCAAAATCTACCCATTACACTAAAACCCATAGAGTCCTCAAGGGAAACCTAAATGAACAAACCTAAAAATCAATAAAAACAGCATTGTGGTAATTGAGTCTGTTTGTTCTGCCTTTCCTCTCCACTCATAATGGCCACTGTGTACATTGAAATTAGACTACCAATAGACATCCTGCTCATTTCGAGTGACACAAATTAGGAACAATAGCAGCTAATGGCAGAGTTAGAATTAGGATGAATCCTTAAAAAGTCATAAGTCATCTCTGAATATCATGTTTTGAACCAAGACAGGACATAAATATTGTGCCATAAGTGCCACTTAATAGGCAGTAGGTCTGATACCCTGAGACCTTATAACAATCTCATTAGCCATATTAGTCATTATGTTTCTACATTGCTGTGCACATCTTAGTATCACATTTGATGAGGTTTATGCAAACAGCAAAACTTGCAAAGAACTAAATGAATTTCACAGCTTTTCTGCTGCCTTCAGGAGGCTGTGAAGTGTGTAATGGGAGATGAAAACACTTTTTTAGATCACGATCAGACCAACTGAACTGACCACATAATTTCTCATATCAGTTATGTTTGATGGAAATAGCAGCACAGCAGGTTCTAGGTTCCATTCTTAGTTGTACTATGTCATTAAAAACAATCCCGTCTTTGACTATAGTGCTGGTCAAGGGGTCAACTGGTCAAACACCTCCAATAACAGCTGTTCCTGATGCATGCTAAATATAGTGCTAATGCTAACTGTGTGTGTTAGGATGGGTAAAATGCAGATTTGGAATTTCCATACGGAGGTAATACAGTTAGTTGACCTTTTATTTATTACAACTATGTTTAATGTTCCTTATAGTGCCACCTTTTGATAAAACTAAGCAACTGCTGTATTTGGCATCACTGAATAATAGTAAAATTCTGGTTAATGTGTTACTGCAATACCAAATAATCACACACTCATTTTGTTTTTACCGCTTGGCCAATTTCAGGTCGAAGGTGTATTGCACAGGTGTCAAACATGTGACCTAGGGGCCAAAACCAGCCCACCAAAGGGTCCAAGCTGGCCCGTGGGATGAATTCGTGAAATGCAAAAATGACACTGATGATTTTAACAATCAAAGATGTTAGAATCATTTAAGGTCAGTTCAGTCTAAAGAGGACCAGACCAGTAAAATACTATTATAATAATCTATAAATAATGAAAAAGCATTTTTTTCTTTGTTTTAGTAAAAAAATAAATAAATAAATTACACAAAAATGTTTACATTTGCACTTTTACATAAAACCTGAAATGCCTCAAGAGAAATATATATAATAACTGTACCAATATTCTGCCTGTTACTAAATGTTTTGTGTATTTGTAGATCCGCTGTGATCTGTAAGTTGTAAGACACGTGTATAAATGTTAAACTAAGTTGTCATATTGTAAAAAAATTACTTATTTTCAGGTTCATATTTGTTATGTTCAAGTACAGTTTGTATACGTCAACGTTTTCATTACAGAGTTTTTTGGGGTTTTTTTCCACTCCAAATCATTGACATTGAGTTGATATTAGTCATAAATTCTTAGCCTATTTTACTGGTCTGACCGACTTTATATCATATTATTACTTTATGTGGCTCCGGAACTAAAATGTGTTTAACACCCCTGGTGTAATGTATAATCATTTTGTCATAGATATATTCAACAACATAATCCAATTATCTGGAGCATGCACTGAGGTATCTGCACCAAATTTGTACTGTGGATGCATGTTGGTATGGAGTAGAACACTATTGAAAAAAGGTGACCTTGACCCACTTTTTCAAGGTCAAATGGTCTTGTGTAGTTATAATATCTCAGTACTTTCAAATATATATATGTATCTAATAAATTTTGCACAAATACAATCTAATCTAAATTATAGGGCACTAACTTTCAACAGCATCTTACACTACATCTGGCCAAGGGGGATTAAAAGTGTGCAGCATGTTATGTGGCTATGATGTATGATGTTGAGCCACATGTCTGCACCAGCACGCTCTCTGTAGTAAGAGCAGGTATAGGTCATGTTTTTTTTTTATATTGTACTATTCTTATATCCCTGTATGACCTGCACATGTAGACATAGGGCAGGTGTGTCAAAGTCATTTTTAGTTCAGGGGCCACAAACAGATTTCAAGTGGGCTGGACCAGTAAAATAATAAAATAATAATATATAAATAATCCAAACTTTCCTCTGTGTTTTAGTGTGAAAAAAGTAAAGTTACATTGTGAAAATGCTTACATCTGCAAACTCTCAGCAGTAAAAAATGTGAATGACATGAACAATCTGAAATATCTCAAGAAAAATAAGTCTGATTTTAACAGTATTACTTAATAATTACACATGTGTATTAAAAAAATCACAGTGGCTCTATAAAAGCACAAACTATTAAGAAATAGAAATAATACTGTTAAAATTATAGTTATTTTCTTTTCCAGTTACCGTTTCTGGTAGACCATATTTGTTCAGGTTATTCATATTTTTTGTGAAAGGACTTTTTTTTTTTTTTTAATGTAATGTAATGTTTTACATTTTAAGGTTATTATAGGTCAGTCCAATCCACTTGCTTAAGATCAGATTGGGGTGTATGTGACCCCTGACCTCAAATGATTATTTCAATGTTCAGTGTAACTTTTGCATTCCACAAATTCTTTCCCTGGTCTGGACTGGACCCTTCTGTGGGCCGGTTTTGACCCACAGGCCATATGTTTTGACACCTCTGATGCAGAGTTGTGGTGTCCTAGCATCGTATGGTCAAAGTTTACTTTTGTAGGAAAAAGTGTCAGTGTGGAAACGACCACTCCATTGTCTGCTGACTCAGCCTTTTTCTGTCCTCATTACAAGTGGACAAAAATGTACAATCACCTTCCAGCATGTTGTAAAAGAAATGATCTGATATTGAACTGATCTAAAAGGAAACTAGAATGGCACTCAGTAGAGCCTCAGTAGAGAGACCTCCGCCAAGTGCACCCCCCCCCCCCCACACACACACACACACACACACACACACACACACACCACCATCACCACCACCCTTGTCCTCTTTCTGCAGGAGTAAAGGTAAAACTAGCTCGTTGACTTTGGCCATGTCTCCCAGACAAAATTCCTCAATTCTCAATTTTCAACACCTTTATGAGCCTGCATGCGCTTACTGAATTTGGTGGAGGAGGACACAAATCCTCCGGATGGGATTGGCAGTCATGCCCCCAGTCTCTCGGCCCGACACGCTCGGGATGTAAAGTGGCCATCGGCGGCGCGACCCCCCGGTCGAGAGGGCTCAGCGGATTTGGAGATAATGACATTGCCGCCTCTATTAAGATTCACATTAACCATTTCACCACACGACCCCATTTCCCTTTGTCCTAGCTCCTGTGTCAAAAGCCTCCCAGTGTTACTGCGCCTGTGGTAATATTCAACACTGGCCAAACAACCCAGGCTGCCTGCATGTGCACAACCTCTATCCTGAGAAGGACAAAAAAAGAGAGGCTGTCTATATGCAAAGAATACAGTGGAAATAGATCCCACTTGTTGAAAGCAAACCTCCCTTAACATTCATGGAACAAACTTGGCTGTGAATCCCCCCATGACTGTCTATGACATTTACCGTATTCTTCAACAGAACTAGGACTTGTTTTGTCTTTTATACTGACTTAAAGATACCTGCACCCAGTGACCTCTCATTGTATGTCTCTGCAGCACACTTACACCCACACACCAACCCCTCATTGCTTCCCCTGCTGACTCCCAGAGCTGTGACTGTGGGAGGGAGGCCAAATTGTTTGTCTCTCCCTGTGTCAGAGCTCTACAGTGAGGATGAGACCATGAGAACAACTGCTCCCTGTCTGGCTTGTGGCTGATGGCTCGATCAGGTTGGAGCAACGGGGAGCCTGACGCTGAATGAGGCTGAATGAGTGTGTGTGAGTAAGTGTGAGTATATGTGTTTGGAGAGAGGAGACTCCGGGAGACAGGAGTGATGCTCAGCAAGCAGCTGAAAGAGTCAGAGTGTAAATAAAATACAAAAGAAGTCCATTACAATATACACAGAACCAAACAGTTCCAACACGAGTGAGAACATTTATAGGCTCAAAACCACCAGAGTATTAACGACAGGACTGTGTCTGATGGTTCATGTCTGGAATTCAGTCTTTAAGTCAAATCTGCATTCATTCATTCATTCATTCAGTAAACTGCTCCATCCTTAGAGGGTTCACTGGGGTGCCGGAGCCTTTCCCAGTTACCAAAGGGTGGCAGTGAGGTACAAAAGCTCAATGTGAGTTTTTCATGTTTCCAAAGGATTCGTCACTTTTACATGTTTTTGTCATTTTGTCAGAACTGAAGGCAGCGACTGCTCTGATAAACTATCGTCAGGGTCAGTTACTTCCTCATCCTTACAAAGATCAAAAACTGAGAGCACATCTAAATACAATATATTTGATGGGGATTCATCTGACTTGTGACCATAATTCATTCATTACCTACGTCCTATATATAAACTTTCTCTACTTCACTGGAGGAGGCTGTTACAGCAGCCTAAGCTGGTTCAGATAAATGCATGGATAAGTCTGTGTAAGTTTAGTTTGGACAGGAAACCTTTGATTCTGACTGTTTTAGAGATGGTAAAAAGCTGATGATGTTATTGATTTAATGTGGCTGTTTAAGTTTAGGTCTGTTATTATTATTATCCCTAGATTTCTAACCTGAATTTTATTTTTACAACACAAAAAGATAAAGAAGTTGTAATAAGAATAACTAAGTTGAAATAAATAAGTAATAATGTAGTAATAACAATAACTGTAATAAGAATGTATACATATAATTACATTAATTACATTGTAATAAGCCTAATATATATATAAATTGACACATTAACATGGATTAATCATTTGACAGCACTAATATATATATAATGCAAATTATAATATGTTGTAAATATAAATAATATAGTAAATAATGATTGTAATGGGGAGTGTACAGGGAGGACTCAAATGCAACACACTGAGATGCGGGTAAAAGTCAGACTAGTTTTAATAGATCTTGGTCGACGGCGACATGGATGTCGACAGAACTTGGTGAAGCCAGGGCCGACAAGCCCCACCCCCTCACAGGCAGACGAGAGACAGGATAACCCAAGATCTCATAATCAAGGATGGAAGGCTGATGGAAGACGGGGTCGGAAACAAGAAGTCAGGCAAGAACAGAGTACTGGAGAGTCAGGCATGAAGATGGAACAATCTGGCATAGAGTAGATGAACCAGCTGGCCAGATAATTAGGTACACCTGTGAGCAACAAGTGGACCTGATGTTGGTGATGAGGTGTGGTGAGGGTCAACATTCTGTTCCATCTCCAGCCTCATCTGGCCCTCCTCATCCTCTCTCCTCCTCCTCCCCCTGACTGAATGCTCCTGTGCCTTCGTATGTAAGGTGGAATCTGGTATACTGCCCCCCCCACCCCCAATCTACAGTAGGGTTGGGTATTGAAAGGGTGATGTTCCATGGATAGCGTACTGATAACGTAGGACAGACTTGTGTTTTCAGGCATCCATTGCATGCTGAAGCCCCTGCATCCTTCTGTGTGAAGTGGAACCACACTCTCCAACCTTTAACCTTTAACGTCTCTTCACCAAGTGCGTGACTTGACTGTTGTCAGAGGAACTTTGCAGTTTCCTTCAGCACATGCACACTGACGTAACAGTCAACAGAGGTCACAATTGAACAGTTGCATATTTTGAGGCACTGAAATAAGGCACAGAAATGCACGTTTCATTTCAATGTGGTTACTACCGTTCATTTTCGCCCCAGTTCCAAACTTGTACCGAGTTTCAGTACCAAACCCTAGTCCACAGTTACCTGAATTTCCCCCTGACCTGATGTCTAATAAATCCTGAATGTTGGCACACACCTGAACACATCATTTCAATAAACGTATGTAGTGTCTGAACTGAACAAACAGAAACAAGCCCAGACCATAACACTGCCCCCAAAGGCTTGTACTGTAGGCACTAGGCATCATGGGTAATCACTTCATCTCCCACTCTCCTCACGCTGAAGTGCCCATCACCCAGGGTCAGCCTGGACTCCTCAGACCACTTGAACATTTTCCATTAAAACACAGTCCAATTTGTTTACAGTATGTTCTGTCAAAGTCATGGTTGTTTAAGAAATGAGAACTTAATCACAGCATCAGTCAGAGATAAAATAATAGGCAGTGATTTCAACACACCATCTTTACGCACATATGAGCCACATTTGAGCTATTTTCAACATGGCACACTGGAGCCACGTGCTGTAATTGCAAGTGAATGAATAAATGTCAAATACCTTGAAATTTTCTTTGACATTAAACCCCACATTTTGCTCTGGTAGGCATGTTTGAGTGCCGCCTGTTGTTGTTTGTGCAAAATAAGTGTAGTGTTGATAAAAAATGGAGGAAAAAACTATGCATGGAAAGATTCTCACACTAGCATGGACAAGGCCTTTATCTTAATCCATATGTATTCTTTTGCTAAATGATAGCACTGGTGAGAAGATGAAATCTACTTGGGTAATTTCAGATACAGATCAATAACTCTGAAGTGTAATCTTATGCTAAACGCTGCTC
This sequence comes from Maxillicosta whitleyi, assembly GCA_029822895.1. Taxonomy (NCBI): domain Eukaryota; kingdom Metazoa; phylum Chordata; class Actinopteri; order Perciformes; family Neosebastidae; genus Maxillicosta; species Maxillicosta whitleyi. The sequence continues at coordinate 20,837,567 of JAPSES010000144.1, forward strand.
CCACTGCATTTGTATGTATGACACAAGAGAGAAGTTCAAACTTTAGAAAGCTGATCATGTGATATTCAGCCCCACAGGCTAGATTTTACTAGTTTTACTTTGACTTGTACTAAAGCATGAGTGCGGTGCTGTACCTGGTGGTCCTTCAGTATCCCCTGAATCTGTTTTACTGAACACTATTGTGAGGCAGTACATAGTTGTAATTGCTGATAAAGTTTGTGCGTTCTTGAGAGTAGATGATATGTGGATATTTTCTAGTACTGTATTTTCTTTTTTTTTTTTTTAGAATAAACACAAACCTTCAGCGACTGAGTAGCTTAGTGGTTTACGCCACTGGCTTTGGTGCGGAAGATTGCCGGTTTAAGACCCAAGTGGGCCCTTGGGTAAAGTCCTTTACGCTATATATCCTTACACCTATAGCCACAAGGGGGTAGTGTCTCATTGTGCCGGTCCCAAGCCCAGATAAATACAGAGGGTTGTGTCAGGAAGGGCATCCGACTTAAAAACCTGTGCCAAATCAACATGCGAATGTGTCGCTGCCCGGTCAACCCCCGCTAGCGGAGAAAAAACTACCAGTATAGTTAGTTATAGTAAGTTGTTGACTTTGGAATGTGGAATCCTTCTATTTTCTTTGTCTACATTATATTTGGCTGACACATTTATCCAAAGTGACTTACAAGGCATAGGCATGTACTGCATAAAGGGCCTACCTAGGATTCGAACCGGTAACCTTACATACCAAAGTCAGAAGGGTAAACCACTAAGCTATCCAGTCGCTAACCATCTAACCTGTTTACACTCGTATCCCAATTGTGTCTCAATATTTTCTTGTACTGTATTTTATTTTTGGAGAATAAACGCAAACCTTCGGTGCCTAGAGCAAACTTGTGTCTGTCCACTTTCCTTTGACTTTGTACAGAACTGTAGAGAAAGTTTGGACTGACAGATGGTGTGACAGATGTGCTGTCGGGATTACGCTGTTAAACACTTGGTTAAGGTGAGGAAGAAGGTCAGCGTCATACTTATCGAAGACCAAATACTTCTGCAAACATGAGCAGTGTGACAGTACCAAAGGTTCTATCAAACTGCTATGGACCCTAATCAGCACCGAACCGTACACATTCTTACCCCGAAGGTATGTGTATGTTTCAGTGTATTCAACAAAGTGGTGATAGTTCATAGTATAGAACAGGAGTCATAGTTCTAAATACTGCAGAAGTTGTTTTATGGTGTTCTTTGCTCTGGAGAAGGTGTGCAGAGCTACATGTTGGATAGAAGCAGTATGTGTTGTGTGACTTCTCCGTTCTGTGTCAGTTCTATGTCAGTTCTGTGTCAGTTCTGAGTGCTGTGGTCCTATATTAATGTTGGATTTACCTACCTGCCCTACCGCTCCACTGCTGCGGTAATACACAAACTGATATTTCATACCACGGCACTGTGTCAGTAGCCACTTCAGTTATATTTTGCCACTTATGGTCATGGAAACAAATATGGTTCCTTCACTGACCTTGGTTTTCTACATGACAATAAAACATTTTGAAATATTTCACAAAAGTAAAAGTCCTCCAATAACACTAAGGTTGAATTTCAGAGTATTTGTATGAGTACCCTATAAACGGTTAAATGTTTGTTTTTTTCCCCAACTGTCCTTTTTCTGTGAACTTCTCGAAGCCCCGTCATATATAGCTACAGCGCAAATCTGACAAAGGCGGAGGTCTACAGGAACAAGGTGACTACTACGAGTCATCATCTATGCATTGGCATTTCCTGTTCATTGATTTTGTACAGCACACTGCAGTCAGTCATTGGAGAGTATTTAGTCATGTTTCCATCCCTGAAGTCTCTTTCCATTCATTTTATTTCCTGATCCTTCCCTTGCGATAATATGGAGAAGGTAGTTATGCTGCTGCATGAAGAACCATCCTCCTCTCCTGACTCGCTATGCCTGCAGATGAGTTGAAAGGGTGAGGAGGTCGCAACCTTCCTGGGGGATGTTTTACGATGACACGGCCGGGAAGGTCTGATTTGTCTCCACTGGAGCGTGCTGCTGGCATCTTCACACCCAGCAAGAGGGAGAGAGAGATAAACAGAGAGAGGGCTGAGAGAAAGCGAGAGTGTGTACATAGTGGGAGAGTGTCAGGGAGTGGTGAGGGTGGGGGGCGTTTGTCAGAGGCTGGACATCGCAGGGTGGTGGAGGGTGGGCTGTAAATTAGCCAGCTTTGGCAGACTGATGGTCAGCCGCGGTTTCAGAGGACAGCACCCACCTTGACCCCCGCTTAGGACGTCCAGCTGAGCCCAGTGGGAGGGGGAGGAAAAGGAGGGAGGGGGGGAGGAGGAGGCTCACTTTATCTCTATGTAGAAAACATACAAAGCCTGATCAGGTTAAATGTCTTCAGCTTCACTGTCCTTTGGCTTTAAACCTGTAATGTTACAAATATTCATATTCATTAATTACGCCAAGGAGGTTCTGCTTTTGTTTGTTATTTAGCAAGATAACTCAAAAAGTTATGAGCGGATTTTAATGAAATGTTCAGTAAATATTCACTCTGAGACAAGGAACAGATGATTAAATTTTGGAGGTGATCCGGATCACTGTCTGGATCCAGGATTTTTTTTT
>JAPSES010000144.1:20867435-20879292 GCA_029822895.1 Maxillicosta whitleyi
GGGTGTCAGTCACAATATGTGGGGGAACTGTGCTGCTTGGAGGAGGTTTGTGCTCTGAGTGCTTTTCTAGTTTAATATGTGACGGCTTGAAGGCATAAACACAAAGAATATGTTAGTAAACAGCATATTGTGAAAAACAGTGAGATTCCTGCGATAAATACACAGGATATTTATCTGCTATAGACAAAGTAGATGAAGTACGAGGGTCCTGAGTGCAGATGAACATGTTCTTATCTTAGTATCTGTTGAACATTTGATTTCACAGATTCTATTTGCAGTATACATGGTAAAGTAGGTGAAAAGGTATTGTCGTAGTAGAACATAATAAACCCCACTCTGTCAGCACAGATACAATATGAGCCTCAGTCCCTCCTCTCATACAGAGAGCTGTGACTTGCTGATGCATTGGGAATCATGCTGCTCGCTGTGTCTGAGGCTGTGTCATCTCTGCTCCTATTTGCAAGGTGTTTATTTTGTCAACGACTTGAGTGTTTGCCCAGCTGGCACCGACTGCAGTTCTGGCAGCGCCAATGCACCACCTCCCCTAGGGGGTGGAGGGATCTAGGGCCTCACAGAGGAGACGAGGTTTGGGTGGAGTTATAGGATCTAAATAGAGGGAGGCAGCCTGAGAGATTCCCTTCCCTGTCTCCTTCTGTCCGCCCCCTCCTCACCCTCTCTGTGCCACCTCAGCCCCTCCCCTTTTCACTCTTTCCACAGCATCTTGTGTGACGTTAGTAAGTCACCCAGCACAAATGTATATCAATGCCAGTCCAAAAGCTGCCACCCCTGCCATCAAGACGCCCCCCATCCAACCCTGCATACCCCAGCCTCCCCTAGCCAAAGTGGGGCGGCTTAGCCCCCACATAATCCCTATTGACTGCCTCTTGCTTTGTCTGCCAATTCCCAGCATTGGATTTGTCTCACTCGATGATGCGCTCCACTCCACTTCTCCCACATTAATCCATACTGTTATTACTTTTCAATACCAACGCTAATTATGCCCCCCTCATCTTCACCCCCACCTACCCATCATCACACACACCGTTGAGGATGTAAAACAACAGCAAAATAAGAACAAATGAGTTAAGAGCCATTGACGAGGGGCCAAGGATGACAGCAAAGGAGTTAATTCCATCCTTTAGCTGCTGACGAATCAACTGGCGGCTGCAAAGCGAGTGTGAAATGCAATGTGGGATACAGTTCTGGGTGAGGCCATCCTCACTGCGCTCTGATTTGAAGCATGCCAGCTTTGAAGGAAAACCTGCAAGTGTGTGAATCGTGGCTCTGATTTCTGCATTGCATACGACAAAAGTGACCTGTCAATCAGATAGCACCGGTTTGGATGTGACACATCAGACTGTATATACAACACGGTTCTTCTGACTTTAAATGGTAAATGGACTGCTCTTATATTGCGCTATATCTACACTTTGGTGTTCTTTTACATAGCCTCACATTCACCCATTCACACACCAATAGACGGCTACTATGCTAATGTACCATGCAAGGTACTACCATGCCAGACCTACTGGGAGTAATTTAGGGTTCAGTGTCTTGCTCAGGGACACTTTGACATGTGGACATTTGGCCATTGGACAACATGCTCTACCAACTGAGCCACACCTGCCCTAAAGTTGTGGCTAATGATGTGTCATTCTGCCACAACTCAACAAACAAATACCTGTGGCAATTGTAGTTTTCAAGTTGTGCTGCCCACTGATGCTGCCACACATTCAGGTATGTGCCGAGTAGGACATTAACAGAGAAGCTGGTTTTGTCAATGTGACGACATCTGTGGCACAAATTGACGTTATTTTGGAGTCGACTTGTCCTGTCATTCTCTCTCTGTCTCTCTCTCTCTCTCTCCCCCACCACTCGACATGAGCATGATATCCATGCTTTCATCTTCCTACTTGAAAACATGGAGCACAAGGTAGTGATGTGGATCAGTGGGCCCAGGTCAGGTTGGTGCAGGTCCAAAAAAAATCTCACTTTATTTGTAGGGCGGGTCAAATAATTCCACAAAAGTGAGTTGGAAAAAAAACCAAGCCACCAGTGCATCAGGAATAAAAGGCCAAGGCTGAAGGAAGAAGACGACTCACAGTAGGAACTAAACTGACTGATGTAGAAAAACTGTGTCTAAGTAATGTCGTGTGAACCATGTTCTGCACCGACACTGAATAATCCTGTGGACGTAGTGGGTTTGGATTCTTCTGATCCTTTAGTTCATGAACAGTGTGCTCTTTTCTGTGCATGTCGTTCACTTAAACTTTAAAAATCCAAGGTGTTAACTCGGGTTAGGTACCGAAACTCGGTACAAGTATGGAACTGGGGCGGACATTAACGGTAGTAACCACACCCAAATGAAACATGCATTTCGGTGCCTTATTTCGGTGTTTCAACATATGCAACTGTTCAATTGCGACCTCTGTTGACTGTTACGTCAGTGCGCACATGCAGCAGGAAACTACAAAGTCCTTCTGGCAAGAGTCGAGTCACGCACTTGGTGAAGAGACGTCAAAGGTTAAAGGTTGGACAGTTTGGTTCCACTTCACATAGAAGGATGCAAATGCTTCAACATGCAATCGATGCCTGGAAACACATGTCTGTCCTACGCTATTGGTACGGTAGCGCCGCACCGCAACCCCACCCCACCTCCGTACGCACAACGTCGCACCACACCTAACGACCTTGCAGGTTTTTTATTTGTCTGTGTGTCTGTGCTGTCATCATGTGATATCAGTCATCATACAAGAAGTCGACTCCACTTCCACTTTATTGACAAACAAGTCAATCAGAAAAAATGGTAAGTCACTAATGCCCTAGTGTTGAGGAATCTTTTGGGTTTCCCTAAGTATATTTTGACCTAACTGTGGTCTAAAATAGATGAAAGTGCGTAACGCTCCGTTCACACTGCAGTTCTTAATGCTTAGGTACAATTTTTTGCTGAAATCTGAGTTGCTTTTTTTTTTAACGAAATAAACTATCTTATCAAGTCAAGCACATTAGGAAAATACAGTAAATATCAACAATATAACATTCAACCCAGGTTTAACTAAATTTTTTAAATCAAATTTGTATCAAAAATTGTGCATTTATCAATAAGTAGATTAAACAGAAGGACCAGAATGACAAACAACATGTTTGCGGAACACGAAACTCATTTATATAATAATGAATAGACTGCACTCCAGACATGGACACATGTGGATCTGCATCATATCCCACCTTCTATAGCTCCATACTGAGCCATACACATGCTTCACACAAAACACCCCATGAGTACTGAGACAAACAGTGCCATCCTCCCACCTTTTTACACCACTGAAGAACTGACTTCGACAAATTAATGCATTTGATTTATTCAAGTTTTTTTTTTTTACACTGAACTTTGCCAGCATTATTATTATGATTGATACTGATCATATCTGCTTTTATTTTCCAAGCTTTGCCAAATTACACGTTTCCCATTTGTGTTAAACTGTTCATATTTTATATACTATCCAGACTTTCCTGAACTTTTCCATTTCCAACGCTGATTTTCAGCAGTATAGCACTGGACCTGTCAGTGCTGATTAAAGTCATTTAAGATGTGAGTCGGCCTTTGTCTATTGACCTGAAAGGTGCTAATGCATTAGTTATGATGAATGATAACTATTGTTGTCATAACCATTTCTCTCACTTTTATTTTCTAAGGTTTTTATAGTTTACCCCTTCACTATCTGCAACATTAATTCTTGGTCCATGTCTGAATTTCATTAGGGGTGTGCACACGTTTGTACTTAAGAGGGTTGTTTTGTTCCAGGAGTCGAACTGTAAATGGTGAGGTTCAGTTGTTGCCTCCCTTGCACTCTTTTCACTCCATCTGTTCAGAACTTTAACTGCGTAGCCATTGTGAAATCAGGTTGATTGACAACAAATGTTTTAGCATCGGTTCAAAACTAATATTGTGCTCATTATCTTCACTGTGCTGAAGAAGTACATCTAAATGTATTTAAACTACCGGGAGAACCCTCAAAGTCCTCTGAAGGACCCCTGTGGTTCCTGGTTCCAGACTAATTTGTCACAGTGTGTGAACAGTATTTGTTTGCAGGTGTGTGTTTGTGTACATGTTCAGTATTTGAGCCTGTGCACCTCGACTGTTAAATCTTCAGATTACACTGTAAGCGTCCTAGGGGCTCCACCAGGCTCTGACCGGGTTTACCTGTCTCTTGGAGCTCAAGCAGTGCCCGGGCCTCCAGGACAGGTTGTCCATCTGTCACTGATCCCAGATGAGACCTGTTAAGCAGCTTTGCATTGGACCCAGCCAGTAACAGCCGCAGTCACTCAGGCTACAAAAGAAGCCACTGCCAATGGCCAAGCTCTCTGTACTGTGTGTGTTTGGTTTAGAATTTAGTTCTGGTCAGGAGATTCCTGCATTCTGCTGTCTTCAGGAACTCCATATACCCTCACATCACCGCAGGCAACTATGGTGTAGGTACGGCTTGGAAGGATGCAAAAAGGGAAGGAAGTCTACTTTAACCCCTGATGTTTAGAATGTCTCATATATGGAGCATTTTTAATTTTTATAATGAATAAAGATACAAAAAATGTCTTGTATACCACTTTTCTGCTACAGGAAGTAAACACTGGTGTTTTCATCCAGTCAGCGGTAAGACGTTATATGAAGTCTGTGGACAGTAGACCTGTCAATCATCTATTGTACAGCCCACTCAGGATGGTCTCTGTCTACAGCAAATGCCAATGAAAGCAAATGCTTTCCAGAATGAGTGATGTGAAAATTGTTGGCTGCCATCAAGACACTCAACGACAGCAGATCTGCCAGTATATCGATCATGTCTTTCCACCATCACAACTCAATGATGACTCTTCGTTTGTTGTATTTTGTATTGTATTTCCGAAGTAGCTACTACATGTAGTTTAGAAACATATTTCATCCACCTTTTATATTATTTATGAATGTATCTTCAAAACTTGGAGACCAGTACATCAGGATTTTGGCTACGTATATATGTGTGTATTCATATTATTATGGTATATCATTTGGTATGAACATGAACATAATTCTTAATGTGGTAACCTGCTTTCACTTGCTTTATACTTTATGTTGCCTTACAAAAAGAGCAATAAGACTGCCAGGCTGGAGTTGTCTTATTGAACTATCTTATGACCATGCTAGGATCAGAATACACAAAACTGTTAAACATATCAGACTGATGACAGACCAGTCCAGCAGATAGAGCATTAGTTTGTGTAGGAAACACTGGTGAAGTTTCATGTCTGACATATCAGTCATAATAGACTGAGACCCAGTAGAATAAACAGTTTGGATTTTTTTTTTTTTTTTTTTTTACATTAAATAACTGTCTTGAATGGAAATTTCATGATGCAACAAATTTCAGATACATTTTTTTAATAGAATATTCTTTTCAGTGGGCGGCTTTTTTCTTGTTTTTAGTGAAGCTGTAAAACTCTTGTCCCCTACAGAGGACAAAAATGCATTGCTAGGTGTCAGGAGGATATTAACAGTGTCCCATCTTGCTCACTAAAGTGATCGGTGGTTTTACCTTAAAGTTTCCTTGTCACTTATGTGGCTGAAGAATGCGTCCACAATCATCTGTGCTTTGCAGTTCAACACAGCTAGTGTCAAAGTGCATAGAAGCATCAATGTCAGTTCTTTATCTGTATCACATAAACACACAGAGGTGAAAAAAATAATAAAATAATGATATGTATAATTATTTTCTTCTAATATTTCTTATATTCAACATTCAGTGTTGTGCTGCTATTGGAACCATCACGTGTTTTAGACCAGATTGAATTGATGCACATATTCTGCAGTATTATAAAGTTGTGTGACTGACTATAGTTACTATTTTTACTCAACAACCACACACCACATCTTCAACAGGACAACAGACTCTTTACCATCAGATAACAGGATACCTTAAATGGCCAGACAGCATAGAAAGAGACAGCAAATAACCTGACTTTGTCTTATCACAGCCACTAACAGCTGAGGCTAACCACTACCTTCTTCCCCAAACGTACATGTGTGTACACCTACACACACACACACACACACACACACACACACACACACACACACACACACACACCACTCTACCTGACAGTTCCAATTTTGTCTACACAGGTAAACTTTGGGGCCATCCCACTCCATCAACAGAATAAGTATGATATGCTGCATGCCCTTGTCATTACGTTATTTAACAAGAAAATACCATATAAACAATAATAGGAGATTATATACATGTAAACAACTGATTTTAGGGTATATTTATGTAGTGTAGGTAACAATCAAGTGGTCACTTTTCAGCTTCATTTACATTGACCATTGATCCAAAATTATATATATATATATATATATATATATATATACGTATATTATATTAAATATATATTAATACAGATATTAATAAATTAATATTCAGTATTAATCCAGGAATAATTCAGGAAAATGTAAGTTTTCAACAGTGAGTGTTCTGTTATTCTGCATATCTTTCTTGGTAGTTGTTCTTGGTTCCACGGTACTAGTTTAGCTCTCTCAGTTGAACATATCATTTTCCATTTTTAAAAAAGTAAAAAAAAAATGTTTGTGTACGTCGACAAATATAGTTCTAAAACAAAATGCGTAGGTAAGACTAAACAGATGGAAAATGACCGAGAAATGTGCAAACAATACATCTGTAACTGTGGCAGTAAATAGAAACACAACATAACCTGCTCTAACGTGCATCATTTTTAACGCTGTATATCATTGCAGAAGACTCCATCAGCGCCTTCAGACACATGTAAATTTTTTTTTCCCACCAAAAGCGAACACATGCAGTTCAGTCCTGACATGTCAGAACGCCTCTACCAATTTGCTGCCACTTCTTTTCAGATTCCTTTGAGTGACACATCACAGCCTCTGACCTTAAATACAAGCTGTCTGAGGTTGACCTATTGTATGCACGTGTGTGTGTGTGTTTGTGTGTGAGCGTGTGTGTGTGTGTGTTTTCACTCGTCGTTATGATCATTACCAACACCTTCTCCCCAACCTCAGTAATAGAGGTGTGTCCATATTTGGTGGTTCTGTGGGATGTGGAAAAGAAGTGGTGTAGCTGTGTGTGCGAGGGTGACTATTGTGGTTGTGTGTGTGTGTATGTGTATGTGTGTGTGTGTGTGTATGTGTATGTGTATGTGTGTGTGTGTGTTGGGGGGAGTCAAGGTGCAGCGGAGCAGATAGCTCAGCTCTATGCATACTAAACTACCATTGCCACCGGCAGCAAAGATAGAGCTGGGGGGATGGAGTGGGGAGGGTGTACAGGTGGTGGCGGTGGGGAGGGGGGGTGCGGGCTGGGAGGAGAGGGAAGGAGGGAGCGACATAGCACCCCAGGGAGCCCCTTCCTTATCACACTTCTCGGCTCAGTTTATCTGATTACACACAACTAGGAAGACATCGGCAGAGAGAGGTAAAGAGAGAGAGAGAGAGGGGGAGAGGAGGGGGGGGGGGTCTGAGAGGCAGATCATATTAAAGAATGGTGATGACGGTCAAATGTGCTCAAAAATTAGGAGCAATATTAAATCACATAATCTTAAATGTGGTTTTATTATGTGAGGCTGAACCTGGCCCATTGGTGTCAGTTCAGAGTCAAAAGGTTTTTTTTTTTTTTTTATCACATTGTTATCTATCAACACATTTATGATTTTGAAAATATTTTTTAAAAAAGTTTATCGGCATGAAGTTTTTTTTTTTTTTTTTTTAATCAAAATGAAAAATCAAGTGTAATTCAATAAAATGTATTGCCATAGTCATTTTCAGAAAAGATAAGACTAAAATGAAATAAAACAGAGGAGTTATATTACAATGAATAATCAGAATAGCCTAAATAATAAACTATTGAATGTCTTGTTGAAATTATAATCATGACTCATAACATATCATATCTTAAACACAGTGGTCATGCATGGTCAGTTTGGTCACACTGAAAATTCTCTGCTCCAATGACAAGGTGTTGCTAGCGTTGACTGTGTATAAATAGGGGATAAATCGACAATTTTCCCGCTAAGAGATGCACATATGACCGTCCTTATGTTAGTTTTATGGATGGATGGAGCTGAAGGACAAAGAATGATAATAGAACATGTTGAATTTGACCACAGTGCAACAGCAAATGCCATCAAGTCATTTCAGCTCCTAAATAAATGCTAACACATACAGTTGTGTTTGATAAAAGTGATTTCAAAGTCACGAAATGCATAAAAACTCATTTCAGCTATCTAAGCTAGTTAGCAGGCTAGCTGACAGGCCTTGTAATGCAATATAATGCTAATGCTAACATCCGCCAATGGAGCTAAGTTATGCTAAGTACTGGTAAACACCATGACTTCATCTAACAGCAATGTTAGTGTAACGCTTTTAAAAAAGTTGCCTGTATGAAAAATAAGTTTGATTCAATAGAAAAAAAGCTCAGCTGCGCTAGGCTAATGGTAGCAACACACGAACAGCAGACACAGGTGTGACCCACCTGTCAATTACAGGCCACGCCTTTAAATATGCAGGACTTCTGTTTTTTTTTTTTTTGCTCTAAACAGGTGAGTTATAATGAAATTCAGCCCCCATCATCATCATGGAAGGAGAAATAAACAGCAGAGAACATGTTTATTTCAGTTGTTAAGTTAAGGTTAGTATGCTTAGTAATCCATTACTAAGTTAATTTATATAGTGGTGTCATGGAGGGTGGGGGTGTAGAGGAAGGTGCACTTTTAAGATATGATACAATCTGTTATATTGGACATAAACACTAACAGATATAACTTTAATATCACATGTTTCATATCATACTTTTAATGTGTTTTTGGAATCCAACCACAAGAGGACAACTCCACAGAGTGTGTAACACCAAACACACGTTAATGATGCAATGATATCTGATTGTGTAGCTGAAGCGCCGTTTCTGTTGGAGTCGGAGTGTGTGCATTACATATGAAGGGACATAAATGTGTGTGTTGGCCAGCTGCCTGCTTCATGTGTCTGATGGGTGTTTTATCAGCAGTTGGTCACTAATACAGTCAATAACTTTTCTGTGTCGTCAAATAACTACATTGAAAAAAAATCTACCTGAAACGAGTATAGTCGCCTTTAGAAAAAAAAAAAAAAAGATCTATCATGCATGTACTTTGAAGTCTTTGTATGGTCTAAATCCCTTTGACTAACATTGACTGGATGTGATTTGTTAGTGATCAAAAAAAAAAAAAAAAAAAGTTTCACTACTGGAACAAATCACTGTGTCCGTTCATGTATTATGAATGTGTCCACGTTCAGAGGTAGTGATGTCACATGAGCACATTATTTTAGCTCCGTCTGTCTGTCTGTGTACATGTCTATGTGTCTGTCTATATGTCTTTTGCTCTGTCCGTCTGTCTATCTGTCTGTCTAATATGTCTATATATCTGTCTATCTGTTGTCTGTCTGTCTAGAACCCATGGTAAAAAGGACTTGAATAAATCGTACCATTGATTAAAGGTGTTCAGGTAAAGTATGGAGGTTTCAGCTGAGCGAAAAGGCCTCATTTCATTTGTTTAAAAATCACTACAATCATACAGTATGATCATTAGACATCGGCAACAAAATAACTAAATCAGATAAAATTGGGATGATAAATTCATAAACATAAACAGATCAGCCATGAGTTGTGACAAAAGGTGTTCCTTTGGGGTCTCAGTCAGACGGATTTACGTACGTGCCCCCTCTTTCAGACACAAAGTCCTGCTGACATTTGTCTTCATGTGATGTGTCTTTCACACGCAATAAAATATTAGTGTCACATCAGTGATGTTTTGACAAGCTGTCAAAATCTGTGACAAAATTCATACAGATCTCTTCTGGAATATAATTATTGCTGGGTACACACTGAACATTTGGAAATGATCCAAATCCAATTAACAAAGAAGGTATGCACATGAACCCAAAATGGAAATGAATGTTTGCGATGCAAATACAAATTGGCTTGGAGGAGAACATGATTGTACAAAGGATTCCGAAAAGACGACAAAAAGAGAAAGAAAAATAAAGATGATCTTGAAAGTAGACTTTAGTTAGACCGCGTGCACACTGGTATTGTCATGTGGTGTGTTTTTCACATGGTTATGTATAATAATCATAAAAAAAAAAAAAAAAAAAAACACAATGCAGGAGAGAGGCTTCATTTCCACATTTGCCTCCATTTCCCATCTGTGTTCAGTCTGGTCTCATCAGCTAAAGACTGGAGGCGATAGACGTGCACACACACATACAAGCATGTGTGTGTTTGGTAGAATGATAAGGTCTTGAGGTCTCATGAACGAGTGTCTGTATGAAAGAGCAGAAGGGAGAAATGTGTGTGTGTGTGTGTGTGTGTGTGTGTGTGTGTGTGCAGGAGCATCATCGTCAGTGAGAGGGCCCAGGGGACGGCTCGGCCTCCTCAGCCTCCTCATGATGATTGATGCTGGCGGGCCCCACACGCCCCGGCCGCCCAGCTAAATTAAAAGCCTATTTTGTAAAGTTGTAAAGAGAACAGAATGGTTGGAGGGTTGGTGTGTGTTTGTGTGTGTGTGTGTGTGGGTTGGCAGGTCACAGCCGGGGCGCTCTTCAGTGTCTTTAGTATCATCAACCCCTCAGAGGATAGCCAGAAGGGGGTCTCCTCCATGCCTGACGCTCCCTCGCTCTCGCTCCGTCTCGCACATACACAAACGTGCACACACAAATTTCCGGTATTAAAAGCACCAAAATGTTTGTGGAATATTGTGGAAATATTTATGTGTGGGATAAGAGCATCACCACAGCGTCTGCAGACATACAGTAACGATCCGATCCAATTCATTAACACAGTGTTAATGTCACTTCCTATATGTCAGTGAACGCAGCATGTGTCAACTGTATTAATGTGACACAATGGGTAAACAAATAAAGGACATATTCTCTGTTTGACAATGTTTTGATTATGAAATATGGGTCTGTGTATAATAAAAAAAAGAGAAAAGAAAAACACAAATATAATAGTTTTGGTTGATACTCACTATTATCGCATCCACATAATGTTTTTTTCTTTTGGTCCATAAACGATTTACAATGAACATGACTATTCCACTAATTTTCCAGTTTACACACAGCTGTTTATGTTCCAATTAATGTAACGTAATGACTTATTAATTCTTTTAATGGTTTTTTACTGGTTGGGTGATCATATACATTTCATATCATTGATGTGTTTAGTGTATGTCATCTATGTTTTACTTTTTTACCGTTTTTGTTCCGGTTTGTGTAATAACAACATATTGTGCCGAAATGCAATGCAATAAATGCAGCAGCCACAGATTACCGTTACAGCATAATTCCATATTGAATATCCTGTAACGCCATTAAAATTTTAACCATAAAAAAACACGTTTTGACCTCTCAAATCAATTTAAACATAAACATTAATACTGTGTGATGATACTGTTGTAAAAAAGTTTGTTGACTTGAGTAAACATTCAATTTATGTCACACTTTTCTACACATGGCAAGAGCAAAAACAAAAACAAACCCTAGACAAACAATTAGTGCGTCATTATTAAATAATTGGATCGGTTGTTTTCCAATACAGCATATTTAGATTTGTGAAAATTCTCCAAACCCATTGCAGTACATTTTAATTCTCACCCTGAATAGCCACTCGTGCACTTGTTTGTATATCATTTGCAAATCATTTATCCTCAATGTGAATTTAATTGACCAGGTGACCAAGAGGCAAGGACAATCACACACACACACACGTGCCTTCATGTCACCCTCCAGCCACCCCCCCCCCCGCCTCTGCCTTCAAGCCATGCC